>JAKCPI010012169.1:0-19729 GCA_023213315.1 Euborellia annulipes | reverse complement strand
GGGCTGGACGGTAATGGATTTTCATTACCGACCTCGATAATGAAAAAAAACCGGTTTTTCTCGAAAGTCGGTAAAAACCGGTTTTTCTCGAGAGTCGGTAAAAATTTTTTTACCGCCCGCGGAACCAAAGTTTGCCGCCGCGGAACATTTTTTTTTTTTCGCGGAACCAAAATTTTTCCCCGTCCGAAAAAAATATTTTACCTTTTTTTAGAGACTCCAATTTTTTGCCGCCCGCGGAACCGGAATTTGCCGCCGCGGAACCAAAGTTTGCCGCCGCGGAACATTTTTTCTCGCGGAACCAAAAAGTTTTTACCGTGCGAAAAAATAAGTTTTTACCGACTTTCGAAAAAAAAACGGTTTTTACCGAATTAGAGGTTCCTTACCGCGTTTTCGGTAAAAAATTTTTGCAGTTTTTTACCGGTAAACCAGTTTACCGTCCAGCCCTACAGATATAGAAAGTTAAAGATTTAATTAGAAGAAATGGACGGGGAGTCTTCACGGGAACAGCAAAGTAGTAGTTAGTACTTTTTGGCCGATTTTGTTTAAAAGCTTATTTTCACGCTACCGGGGGGTGTTTAACTTAAATATTAAAATTCAGGCTCATAGCTCAATTTCTTCATGCTTAAAATTGAACACAGACTCATACGCACATACACACGGACTGACAGATTATGTCGCGAAAACCACTTTTTTGGATTCAGGAGACCTCAAAACGTATAACCCATCAAATTTCGACATCGAATTTTTGAGATGAATCCAATACGTTCTCTCTCTATATATTAACATATATAGAGGTAAGAGAAAATAAAAATTCATAGGCATCAATGTTGTATTTAGCTTTCTGGCCCAAATTCTTATTATTACTTTAAAAGTATGATTAATATAATTCTTCAATTTTAAATTAAACGCTTTATTTATTATTTGCCAAATTGGCATGTATTTAAATACTGTATTAATAACACTAATTGGTTAAGTAATAAATAGGGTCCGACCGAAACAAGATTTTCAGCCGAAACCGAAACCGAATATTCGGCCTCAACCTTAGTTTCGGCCGAAACCGTAACCGAAACCGAAACTTGTATTTCCTATAAAAATTTTTTTCATTTTACCTTTTTTTTTTTTTTTGAATTTTTTTTCCCTCCCGTGAAAATCATTTTACCTTTTTTTAGGGAGACTCAATTTTTTTCTCTCCTCAAGTGCAAATTATTTGACCTTTTTTTTGCATGCGAGTCTCATCCCATTTTTCAGACTCTGGTTTCGGCCGGCCGAAAGGTTCGGCCACTTTTTGGCCGAATCCGAAACCTCGGCCGAAACCATGATTTTTGGCCGAAACTGGCCCGAAACCGTAACCGAAACCGAATATTCGGTCGGTTCCTAGTAATAAATAAATTATATATAAATTATTTATACCTTACCGAATCTCGGAGAAAATATTCAAATTATTTTGACTAGCTCACTTACAATAAGACCAATATAAGGATTACTTCATCAAATTAAAAAAAAAAATTCTAACTTATAAAGAGCACGAATATATTTTGCATATATAAGTAATCTAAATCCATTAACCATCCACCTCTCCTCCGCCCATATATTCCAAACTCACTAAATAAAATTAGAAATAACAATTTTACATCCCTCTTCATCTTCCATTAATTTTAATTCAGATTGAATTTTTATTGGCCTGAAAATATATTTTTTTTTGTCTACATAGAATTCAATTAATAATTTATGACTGAAGAATTAGCCATAATTAATTATGGATTTTAAATTAAATTAAAATTTAAAAATCTGGTGTGACTGGCGCACAGCACACAAACTTTCTCTTACCTTCGGTAATCGAAAGTTGTGTTCTGTGCTTGACACACCAGATTTTTTGTGTCGACATATATTTAGTTCCCGACAGTACGGAACATATGAATTCAGATGTAAAATTTATAAGTATGGGAAAATATTTGAATTTTGTTACCATGGCAACCATTTCTCCTATCTTCCCTATGACATACAAGAGTAAAGTGGTCTTCAGAAGATTTCAATTGCAAAATGAGAATATACATTTGAAAGAGCATCTAAAAAATAATTGATTTTTGAATTTTAATCAAAATCGTTAGAGCGAATTTTGAGAAAATCGAAAAAAACTGAAAAAGTACATCAGTAATGTACTTAGTACTCTTTGGCCGATTTTGATTAAAAGCTTATTTTTCCGGTCCCGGGAGGTGTTTAACTTAAATATAAAATTTCAGCCTCATAGCTCAATTCCTTCATGCTTAAAATTGAACACAGACACACACACACACACACACCACACACACACAGACAGACCATGTCGCGAAAACCACTTTTTGGATTCAGGGGACCTCAAAACGTGAAGATCCATCAAAATCTCGACATCGAATTTTTGACATGAATCCAATACTTTCTCTCTATATATATATATTACATATATACATAGGTAAGAGAAAGTAAAAATCTGACGTGATCGTCGCACAGCACACAACTTTATCCTACCTTCGGGAATCGAAACTTGTGTTCTGTGCTTGACACACCAAATTTTTTTCTGTCGAGAAATATTTAGTTTCCATCAATATATATATTTTTTTCTTTTAATAAAAAACACTCACACTTTTTTCTCATTCACACTCACACTCACACACACATTCACAAAGTCTTTTCGCAACTTAGGCCATTTAAGACTTTGACGATTATTTATAATATCTATTGGGGGTCCAGGCATTTCTATTTAAGCCATTTGGTATCCAAATTTCTTAAATAAAATCATCGGATTGCCTGGAGTCCGAACCCGCGAGGTTCGGTGTATATCCATCAAAATCTCGACATCGAATTTTTGACATGAATCCAATACTTTCTCTCTCTATATATTAACATTTATAGAGGTAAGAAAAAGTAAAAAAAAAAAATTATTAATTATAAACATTTTAAAGTTTCAAATTGAAAAAAAAAATAAATAAATAAAAAATTTCCAGGCCTGGATATAAAATAAAATCTCTTAGTTTTTTCTTGTCTGATTTATAGAAAAATGGAAAAAAGGTAATATTTCTTTACGCCTAATTTTATTTCAAGAATTCTTGCTATGAATCATGCCAACTCTTTCGTTTAAAATATAACATATTTTGATTTAGCATTACATTTGTAAAAGTTTTCGAGTGTCATAAAAAGCATTAAATAAAATACCCGGATATAGAATTTGGCTCGCTTAAATTATAGGTCTGCAACTGAAAAGTTTTTTCTACTTAGGTTCTTTTTTTTTATCTTATACGTATTTGAAATAAGTAGAGAATATATAAAGACGAAGAAGGCTAAAAGTTAGGAAAGTTTTTTTCTTTCATTTTTGAAAGCTATTTTATGTTTTTAAGCTTAAAATTAATAGTTAACAAGTACTGGAAATGTCATCATTTCACAAAAAAAAACCCTCAAAACTACATAGATATTTTGATTTAAAAGAATTTTTCTCCATTTAAAATTATATTTTAATAATTTATTGATAGAATTTCTTGAGTTGAATAGCTGTAGATATTCAAAAAACTAGTTTATTGATATGATATATATTTTTTTTTTTTTTTAAACATTCACACTCACATTCACACAGTCTTTTCGGCAACTTTAAGACTTTTAACGATGTTGTTTAATATATCTATTTGGGGTCCAGGCATTTCTATTTAAGCCATTTGGTATCCAAACGCCTTAAATAAAATCATCGGAATGCCTGGGGTCCAAACCCGCGACGTTCGGTATAGAAGGTAGGCCGCTACCAACTACTCCAAGCCCCGTGGGCTACATAAAATTAAAAAATACAATTAGCCTAAACCTATTAATTTAATAATTGTCGATGTTGTCTGTATATTGTTTTTTTTTTTTACTTTCTTTTACCTCTATATATGTTAATATATAGTGAGGGAAAGTATTGGAATCATGTTTTTTTATAATTGAATAAACACTCACACTTTTTCTCATTCACACTCACACTCACACACACATTCACACTGTCTTTTCGGCAGCTTAGGCTCTGACGATAACCGTTATTTTATGAAAATATCAATTGGGGGTCCAGGCATTTCTATTTGTATGTTGGTGTTCATTACATCAATTTACCTGATTTAAAGAGTGATGATATAATCATCCCTAGAAATATCTAGGATAAATCCCAAAATATGTTTGTCTCTGTATCTTTTTCGAAACATCTTTTTCTAGAGTTTGATTTATTACAAAACGTTTCTCGCTTTGACGCGTTCTTTTTCAGAGATAATAGCCGGCAAAATTTTTTTAAAGATTTTCGATTATTGTTAAAAATAAATTGTCCAGGCATAATGTCCCTAATAAGACTCGGCGAATTTTTTTTTTTTTATAGGAAAGTCAAGGGTGAGCAAGCATAAAAATGAAAAATAGTTCGATGATATTGATTGATTGCATTTTAACTTTTTCCATCTTTTTTTTTGTGCATTTGTCTTTGATTCACTACAGATAAAAAAAATTTCGAGATAGATTTGGTCGAATTTCATTTATCTTTCAGAATTAGAATAGATCTATTTATTTTATTATAATCATTTCAAATCATTTTGTATTTACCCGAATCGAAATTTAAGCCCGACATTGAGCCTCCTATGGTCGGACTTGAGAGTTCAAAATAGATATATTGCTTGTTAAATCAGGTCAGATTTTGTTCTCCGAACTGATAAAAATATAGATAAAAAAATTTGTACCATTTTGGGCTTCAATGTTGGACCTAAAAGGAATAAAAGTTAGGGCCTTTTAGTAAATGGTATGATCTCAGGGTTCATTGTCGGAGCTAGGTGGGTTTACGGTCCTCTAAATCGGACTATTTAGGGCCAGAAGTATAAAAGTAGGAACTAAATTTCTAGATTTAAATCATTTGGAACCAAATGGTAAAAATAAATATGTCTGGAATCCCACATAATTTGAAGTTAAATAATCTTTAAAGTCTATTACCCGTATTCATAGTTGTTCTTTAAGGAAGAAGGAATCTTTATACCTCATTTCTTGTTTCATAAACATTCCTTGAGCAAAAATGCTTCTTTAAATGCTTCCTTATCTCAAGGGAAGTCAGGAGGTCCCTTAAGGAAGCTTTTATAACCTTTTATAACCCATTTCTTATATTTGTAAATAATTGTCATCCTCGGTTTATCAATTGTTGGTCTTACTTAACATAAACGACCTCTGTTCCTCTTCGCTTTGTTAGACCCACGGATCAAAAATACATTTCTTTAAATAGTGTAATTTCTTATTTTATGCTGATACAGAGATTAATAGTTATCATTTATCTCTATATATAAATATTATTTTGGTGAGGCTTTCATTTGACTGAATCCTATCCATGAAGAAAGAGACATATAAGACCGATACGTCGATGTTGGGTTTGCACAAAAGCTGCTGTGCCTTTTATTCTATCCTATATTTATTATTATTTCAAAGTGCATTGAATCTTTGATACTCTAACCCGCGTTTTTTTTTTACTTTAAAAAAAAAATTCAATTGTTTTTGCGGTATAGTGAATCCGAGTTGCTTCCAAGCCACAAATCTTGAACGTTGATCCATGTTTCGTAGCTTCGAGACTAGACGTCTTACGGCGAAGTATACATCATCAATCACCAGGGATGTTTTTCCTCCCACCAGAAACTTACCCCTCACAGCTATAGACAGCTGTCAGTCGTTAAACTACTCACTAAATACTACTCCCAAATATTAATTACTTCTCTAAAGGGGACCAGACTATTAACTCAACCAGATGAAGTCGATTTAAAAAACATCAAGAAATATTGGAAATTACTCATCGTTTAAGGATTAAGTTCGAATGGTTATTAAAACCAAATGGCATTTTAATGATCGGTGTTTTATTTGTTTCAGTAACATAAAAGGGAATTTGGTGATGATGAGGCCACCAAATGACTTTATCATAAATGAAATTATTCTAATAAGGCTATCACAAAAAAAAAAAAACATGATGATTTTTATGAATTTAACATAAATTAAAAGTTAATTTTCAATTTTGTGCATATTAATAAATAACTAGAATTTTTTTACACCTGGCTAATTTCCCACCTGGGAAATTATATTGAACTCCCCCTGTACCGGTATACTTCTATTATCAAGTATAGGCCTTGAGTTAAAAATTAAACAAATCTTTTATAGGGTACAGCATCTGTAATATGCCTATTATTTTGCTCCCGAGATTCGAACCCTGGACCTCCACCCGATCTAGGAAGCTTTGCAACCTAGTTAGTTTATTTTTAAACGACGATTAATAATATTTTTTTACCAAACAATATTCAGACTTATTTATTTATATCACCCAAATTATTTATTACTAGCCGCGTCGCCAACCTTCGGCGGCCTTGGCGCCTAGCCGGGGGGCTTGGTATCCAAATGGCTTAAATAAAATCATCGAACTGCCTGGGGTCCGAACCCGCGACTCTTGATATACGAGGCTAACCTCTACACCAAGCCCGAGGGCCGCAAATAATTAAATACAACACATTTCGAAATTCTCTTCACGTTCACCTGAAGATGGCATAATAAAATTGGTCGAAACGTTTTGCAAAAAAGGAGTTTGATTTAATAGAGGCTCCATACCTGGCCGCCTGCATTCCTCTTCATCCCTGTCATTCAATTCAACACAGCCATTTTCTCCATTAATTAACCCAAATATTAAACAAATTAATGATAAAATTATTTAAATTTTTATCAATGTGGGTAGAAATCATTAATAACACCACCTTTAATTTTAAAATAGTTTTGAAAAGGTGTAAAAAAATTAATTTCGGGCCGAGAGAGTTCAAATAAATAATTTTACACTTTATGACACTCAAAATTTTTTTATTTTATTAAATAGCTTAGATTGGTTACCATTTGTCCAGATTAAATTAAAATTTAGGTTTTTTTTGGGGTGAAATAGAACTCTGAATATTTTAAATTACTTATCTGTTAATATACAATATTTTTTCAACTCTGAATATTATTAGATTAGAATAAAAAGTATTATATTATCTTTTACTAAAATGGGTGTTATTGTTTTGATTCTTTTTTTCTAGAGAGGAGAGACAAAGAACTCTCGTTCAGTCGAGCTCAAAACAGGCCAAGCGATGGATGGGACTATGGTGTATCCTTCTTAAAGTAAATAATTATACAACTCATTGGGCACATCGTCCTTCTGGGAGCGCCTTTTTAAAGGTAAATAATATTCTTTTTTTTATTGAAGAAAAAATGATAAAAAAAAAACACAAATATATTTTTTTATTTAATTTATCTCAATATAAACGAACCTTTCGGATGATAAATTATTTTACATATGTCACGAGAGATAGGGGGAGAAGAGAAAAAGGGATGTAGGAATTATTAAAAATACTTTCTAATTTTTGTTCATTTCTTTGCATTTAGTCATTAAAAAATATTCATTTGCTACAGCATATATTTATTTTATTTAACAATTATGGGTATGTTTATTTGTTGGTGGACCAACACCCTATTGCCTCTCGGTGGAGATCCTGGGTAGTTAGTAATACAATAATATTTATTATTAAACTTTTAAATTAAAGAAAAAGAAAATCATCTGGGATATTATTTTTGGTTTCAAATCATTCCTATAATATATACCCTTTTATTTTAAATTATTTAATATACTGGAGTGTATGTGCGTGATTGTTTTTAATTCTCTTTTTATTTCCTTTCTTTCTAGATTATCAATGCAAGTGGTAAATATCTGCCGGCTGCCTCGGACTCTGGAAAAAACCATACTTTAGTCTTGGCAGAGCTGCCTTCCCATGGATGAGCCGCTCACCCCCACATCTCCAACATTTCGGTAAGTTCATTTATAAATTATGTTTAATTTATTCTTAAAAAGTAATAGTGTAAGGATATTTACGAGAAATGCGTCATCAAATATCAAATAGACTATTCTGAAATGGACTTTCATCTTACTTTTTTAATGTTTCGGTCTAGCCATCAGCATTTTTCATGAAAGGCATAATGTATGTCTATACATTCATCTAATATCGAATAACTAAAGGAAAATTCTCTATCTCTATGCTTTTTTTCTATCGGGAAATAAATAATAAATCTTTCAAATGGTTTGGTCTATTCTGAAAATGGGTGATTCGGGATTTCGACAAATTAATTTTTATGTAGGCCCTAGTAAACGAGTATTTTTCACAAAATATAAATATGTTTATAAATTTTACATCTTGAATTCTACCCTACTGCCAGTACTAAATGTATGTCGATACAATAAATCTGACGTGACAAGCAGATAATTCATCTTTCAATTACTGAGTGAAAGAGAAAGTTATGTGCTGTGCAACTACACATCAGTTTTTTAAAATTCCGTTACGATGCCAGGATCCCCCCCCCCCCCCCAAGAGATTGCTTTTATTTTGTCTTTTTGAATTTATCTTTCTACATTGAGGTGTTAGAGGAATTGAATAATTAATTTAATAAATCATTAATAAATCTACAGAGCATAGAGTAAATATTTCAAATTTTTTTTAATGAATTGAATGGATCAATTTTATTAAATCTAATGATAGGATTTTTATTCTTCTTTCTACATAATAATTTAAGTTTTCTTATCTGCTTGCTATTCGTTTTTAACTACATTCTATTCCAATCGAAATTCACATCTAATTCCAACTGAGCTTTCTTCTTTCATTACTTTCAATAGAGAATATTTTCATCTATTTTCTCATTAGTATAAATTTAATATCTAACATGTTTTTTTCTCCCGTATAATATTAAAAAAAAGGCAATTTTGTTTTGACTTCGGGCTTGGTGTAGTTGGTAGCGCGCCTGTCTTGTATACGAAGAGTCGCGGGTTCGCACCCCAGGCAGTCTGATGAATTAATTTAAGCCATTTGGATACCAAATGGCTTAAATAAGAAGGTTATTGTCAAAGTCTTATATGGCCTGAGTCGCCGAAAAGACTGTATGTATGTGTGTGTGAATGTGAATGGGAAAAAAGTGTGAGTGTTAAAAAAAAAATTTTTGTTTTTTGTTTTTTTTGTTGGTGAGCCAAATGTCTTATTGTCTCCGAGAATCGAACCCAGTATCTCTTCCCTACCTATCCGAGGCGTTTGTGAGGACATTCGAGGTCTGATGACCTAGCGCAAAAGTAAGCACTTGAGATCCGGGGTTCGATTGCCGGGAGCCATGGGATGTTTGTCCCACCAACAATAAATCATAAAAAATTGCTAAATACCAGTATATCTATAGTCAGATCCTAATTAATATTATTTAATTTAAAAAAATTGTTTCTTTTCTTTTGGTTATTTTCAAAAATACATTGAATTATTCGGATGGTATCAAATAAGTATTGAAATAATCTTATAGTTATCTACAACCCGAGCTAGGCAAAGAGGGGGTACATCATGAAGAGGTCGAGCCTCTATTTATTATTAAAAATAATTTATGAAAATAACTCGAAAAAAAAAAAAATTTAATTTCTGTACTCTATCTAAAAAAAAAAGAGAAGAAATCACATTTCGTAATAAGATATATTCGATTATCTATATGTAGATATACTGTTAAAAATATCTCAATATAAAAAGCACTTCGTAAATCTGTTTTGAAACATCTGATGAAAAACTTCTGCCAACACGATTGTCTCGCTAATTCCTAAATATAAAAAAAAAAAGTCTAAGCTTTCATTATCCCCACTCCATCCTTCTCTACTCATGCTAAACACTTGCTGCTCTCGACAAAACGGGATTAAATTTAGAGACTAAGAGCCCGGGCATTATTTGGAAATAAAACCCGCTCTTTTCCAACGTTGATAATAAGGAATCCTCTCTCTCTGAGGTTTTACTAACCGGGTTAAAAGTTAACTTTTTTTTTAATTTTATTATTAGAGAAGCTCGTTCCCGAATCGTCTGCTTTTTTTTTTTAAAGTATGCTTGAACATTTGTTGAAATACTCAGGGATCAGGATCGTCTCCATTTATCTGCAGTTATCCCATTCTATATTTATAGATAAAGAAAATTTTATTAACTCTTCTTCTTTAAACAAAACCATATGCCATCTGCTTCATATTTTTCTAGTTGTAATAAATGATATTATTGAAATAAACTTCTTGACTTCTTGTAACATTCGTTTTCCACCTTTTTTCCTCCATATTTAAATTTTATATAATTTATTTTCTTAATTATGGTAACAAATATATAGGCGTGGGCGGCCTGGGAACGGAGAAGAGCAACAGTCACCACAATCATTGGGTTAAGCGATACCAGGCGCAGAGAAATCTTGAATGCGAGATCCCGAGAAATTCTCTTGTTACACAGACGTTAAACGTATATTAGGCCTAATGATATACTTACCCCCTAATTCATAAAACCTTAAACAACGTTTTAAGATTATTTAAGGGCAACGGAGAAGAGCAACAGTCACCACAATCGTTGCAGTTAACTGAAAAGCTTGGAATTGGTGACCCCGAGCAATCAGCGTGTGCAAGCCTCCCCCCCCTCCCCCGGTTAGAGTACTGTCGTTGTTTATATTAAATTTAAAATTTCTAATATATCAAAAGACGAACTGAAAAAATAATAATTTTCTCTTTTTCTTGACTTCAATGATCAAAAATTGCATGTTCTTAATTGAATTTTTGATAAGTCGTTCTTAAAGTTTTTTTTTTCCGTTTCCCTTCTGTCTTTATTTTGTTCACCGTCTTTTGACTTCTCGTTTTTTTTTTCTCCGTTCGTTTTGTCTTGTAAGGCTAACAAGCCGCCAAAAAATAACGTCGTGTATGTTTTAATCTGAGTTTTATCATTTTTCAAGAGCATGCCCTGCCAGCAACCTGTAATAAAGATGTTGGCATTCTGACAACCTGATGGTTGAGAACATTTTAATTTCCCGAGGAAATATACAGGGGGCTATTTATTTTCTTCTCTCCTCAAATAATAGTTGGAAGTTAATAAGCAATTCATATTTTAAAAGTGTGCGATACAAGAAAGACAGGATTTATTCATTTTTTACAAATTGTTTTTTTTTTTTTACCAAAAACCAGCTAAGTTTCTATTGTATAAAAATGAAATGGGAAAAACGTATGTATGTATGTATGTATATGTTCTATAGAAATCCACAATTTTCAATTAATCTTTTTGAAATTAAGTACTCATATAGTACATGAACCAGGGAGTAACGTAATAGTAATAATTTGAATAGTAATAATTTGAATCTCATAAATATTTTGGAAAATTAATCATAATCAAATTTCTTCAATATGGGAACACACAATCGACAAGTTGTCTTGGAAATTAGAGAGGCAGTTAGTTGCTCTGAGAGCCAGATTTCCAGGTATACGACTAGGAGCTGTGGGAGGAGCTATGCAGTAGTTGAAAAAAATAAAAAAGAAGAGAGCACGCATACGACTGACTCTTCAAACAGTCATAAATAGACCCTTTTGTGCTGTGTCCAGTCGGTACCCTCACTTGAACTCAAAATCCTTCCTTAACATCTTAACACTTGCATTGCAACAAGAAATATCTGAAATTGGCAATAAATTTGCCCGCCTCCGGCAAGAGAAAGGAGGTCCAGGGGCCGCAGCAGCTCCCCCTGGCTAGGCGAAAAGCCCGCCGCAAGTAATTTTTCGTTCATATTTAAAATTACCATTACTTTAAAATGTAAAAACACGTATCTTGATCTTTGTTTAATGAAAAATAGCAACTTATTCAAAGATGGACAATTTATATAAAAAAATGTTTATATAAATTATCTAGAATAATCAAACAAAATTTAAGCATCCCTTTTCAAAACAATTCCTTCTGTTCAGGATGATTAATTTTTTTCCTTATGAAAAAATGCAAAAAAATGGCCTCCTCGTTGTCGGGACAGCATATTTTCGAAAGTCAACTTGAATGACTAATATCCAACGATTTGCTGGGGTAGTTGACTGCCACCCTCTTTTTTCCCGATCGTTTTTCCCTTTTTCTCCCTTATGATTCCAACTGACCTAAACTTTCCTTTCGAATGATGTTCCAATCGAAGAGAGAGAAAAAAAAAACAACATATGAAAACTTATATAAATTATCCATCGAACCATAAAGTCAGGAATTCTGATAGATAGAACGAAATTTATTACCATATCAATCACTCGATCGAATCATATTAAAATTTGATAACTTCAATTAAAGCTAAAAGTTTTAATTGCTTTTTTTTAGTTAGATAAATAAAAAAAAAAATATTGGAAACAATTCACTTGGAGATTAGTCTACAGTTTTTATTTTATAATTCATTTTAAATATTTATTGATTGCTTCCTTTTATGTATTTTACAAATGAAATTATCTGGAATAATTTGAAATATTTTATTTTAACAGCCTATCCCTTCCTTAATTGGAATATTGAGAGTTTGAAAAAATTATTTTCCATTAATAAAATAAAATATAATCCGGAGAAAATCAGATCGCCTTTAGATGAATATTTTTTTGGCGTGATTACTTTTCTAAAATTTAATTGACAACCCCCATGAATCGAACCCGGGATCTCCAACCTATTTGGAGGATCATTATTATTTTAGGCTGCTTGATTAAAAAATCAAACTAGTACCGTTTTTTATTTATTAAAAAAAAAACACACAATTAGTAGACCTAGAGATTTCTAATCATTTTTCTTTTAAAATATTCACAAACTTTATAATAAATCAAATTAATTAAATGCTCACACAATGATATCCTAGAAAAAAGATTAAAAACTTGAAATATTTCTTCGATTTGATTTCCTGTCCTTTAATGTTTTCCGGCTCTTCTTTCTTATCTTTTGACTTCTTCACGCCGCACTCTTATTACTAGTTGAACTAATTAAAATATTTGACATAATCTTAAGGACAATGGTTTTCTTAATTAAATTTATGATTTTTATTGTCTAACTTTAATAATGAAATATTTTTAAAGTGAATTCATATTTTCATATCTAAACTTTTCTCAAGTTTATGGAGACAATTTTAGTTTGTAATAAGTAAATTTATTCTGAATTCCAAAAGAATATATTTAAAGTAGAAAAAATATGTATTTTTTGGAATAGATACTTGTTAGATGGTTAATTTTTTATGATTATAGTCGCAAAGCCCGCCTTGGGAGGGCTCTCCGCCTAGCCAGGGGCTGCACCCTCTGGACCAGCTTGCTCGCATCCCCTCTGCGCAGTTTTTGGCAATTTCGGATATTTCTTGTTGTAAATCACTTTTTTGGACTCAGGGGACCTCAAAACGTGTATAACCGTCAAAATATAGACATCGAATTTTTGACATGAATCCAAGACTTTCTCACTATATATATTAACATCTATAGAGGTAAGAGAAAGTAAAAAAAAACCTTAATAAAAATTAAGTATTTATTGATAATAGGGGTGGGTAAATAAAATAAGTCCTTTAAAAATTATTTTAATTCAAATTTATCCCTAATAAATAAATAAATACAAAAAATAACACTTGGAAGCATTTTATTTAAATTGCGGTGAGTTTTAAGGGTGGGTTTATGAAGTGAGTCTTTTAATAGGTTATTTCAATTTCGAATTTATTCCCAACGGAATAAAATCCCGTTAGTTTGCAAGTAAATAGAATTTTTTTTAAATAGAGAACTTATTTGATAATTTTTATTCTTGGTCGCTCAGAAAGCAATGCGATTTATCTAAGCATGCTTGCTTGCTGCCTACCTGCCAGGCTCTTTCAGTTGAATTTGAGTCGAGCCATGAGTCATTCCGTTCAGCTCCACTCTCTCTCTCTCTCTCTCTCTCTCTCGTGTGTTAGTTTCTTTTATATTGTGTTGTGATTTGTGCAAATAAGACGTTCATCCCCCAACCTCATTACACCACACCCCGTCTGGTCATCTTATTATTAAGGTAATTAATATTTTCATAACGAATTAAATTTTTATTTTCAATTTTTTTTTTCTCTCAACATATAGACCCTACTTATAAAATTATCCAATTTTTACTTTTTAATTATATGATGAAGTCTTGTACCCCAGGGGGAGGGTGAGAAAGGGTGTAAATCACCCCTTCTAATAAACAAAATAGTATTTTTCTTTAAAAATGAAATTAAAAATAAAATTTTTTTGTAAAATTTTTACTTTTAAGCAAATGGATTACTTTCTCCCCCCCCCCCCGCCCTAACAGAGAATTTAGTTTTCCTTATTTGTATTTCCTTTGTTTGTAGTTTTATGTAGAATTCGATCCCCCCTCGGCTCACACATCCCCTTATAGATATTTATTAATTCAAATTCACCCTACTCTACAAATCTTCTTAATACAGTGTATTGGTACTTTATATAATGTTTGATTGAGGAAAAAATAATTCAAATTTTTTTTTTTACTCGAAATTTAATAAAAAAATCTTCTGGTACATGTACTTCATAGGAAGATGTTTTGAGGCCCCCTGAATCCAAAAAAGTGGTTTTTGCGACGTGGTCTGTCTGTCTGTCTGTGAACAAAATATCTCAAGAACGGAAAGAGCTAGGAGGTTGAAATTTTATATTCAAGTTAGGCACCCCCCTGGAACGTGACACGAAGCTTTTGAACAAAATTAGCCAAAGAGTACTAGTACTTTACTGATGTAATTTTTCCGTTTTTTCGATTTTCTCAAAATTAGCTCCAACGATTTTTTTAAAATTCATAAATTAACTATTTTTTAGATGCTCTTTAAAATTATATATATAGTATAGTATATTCTCATTTTGCCATTGAAATCTTTTGAAGACCACTTTACTCTTGCACTCCATAGGAAAGATAGGAGAAATGGTTGCAATGGTAACAAAATATAAATATTTTCCCATACTTATAAATTTTACATCTTGAATTCAAATGTATATTTTAATTTCTAGCTTTTTTACGCTATTTATTTAAGAATAAAAAAATCAAAGTCCCTATTCCCCAAAGTCAGAAATTTTACAAACAATATTTTGAGAAATTTTTACGAATAACTTGGGGCCGACATAGCTTAAATTGATAAACTTTGGCCTCCCTATTAGATAACTTTGAAGATAGATGACGTAATTAAACAGCTTCAGTTTGTGTCTAAGCGAGAATATTAAAGTTTTTGATGATCAAACGGCGTTCGGTTACGTGGTGCAGGTTGAACTTTTATGCATGTCAAAGCAAAAATTTTCTTGACGAGGCGTAATCATATATTTATACACATTCGAAATGAAAGCCATATATGAGTTTTGGAAAACTTTGTCTTGCCTGAAGGATGCCGCTGCTTTATCGGCACTAAATGAACTCCCTTTCTCCCCACTTGCAACTCGAATTATTGTTTCAACCTCATTTCTACATTTGTAGTTTGATGGCAATATCCTAACTTTTTGCCCTAACAATTGTTGAATAATGATGATATGAATTCTCATATTTGCACTTAATAAAATAGATTATAGTGGGCTATAAATGTTTTAATGGGAAACTGGTATCTCAAGGGATCTTATTCTGTTTACTATACAAACAAATTTTAATGTAAGATAGATATAAGGGATGTCAAGTTTTGACATTAAAGTTGATAGGATATTAGAAATTCTGATTTTAGCTGAGTAATTTAAAACCTAGCTAGATCATCAAACAAAATTTTCAATTATTTTTCAAGAAAAAATTATAAATTATTGAAAAAAATTTAGCTAGCTTTATTTTTTACTTTTTTACGTTTTATTCATACCAATGATATGTTTAATCTGTTAATAGCAAAGTGGTTTTTGATTTATCTATGTTTATTTATTTATTTAATTCGTTTAAGGTCTTTTGGCATCTGAGGCCATTTGCACCTCGTCCGTATTTATTTCAATTGATTGGTACAGACTGCGAACCTGAGCAACAGAACCTCTTTATCTTTATTATTCCTTACAAGTTTAATTAAAATGGAAAACATAATTTATTTTTCTATCATTAGGTATCATTTTTTAATTTGTTGATGTCCGCCTGTCCGTCTGTCTCACACGTTCTGTTTGAATAGCTTCCTGTTGAAATTTCAAAATTAGGATTTGCTTTCATAAAGAGGTCATTGTTGACAGTAGGGAATCAGTCGAATCCCCAAATTTCCAAAAAGGAAGATTCAAAATTTTTTTGGAAATTAAATCAACTATAAAACATTGCATAAGAGACGGTTATATTACGATTACAATATTTCTTTTTGAATACTTCGTATAGGTGCCTATGAGAAAGAAATTATTATTAATACCCCTTCCCTAGCTCCGAAGTGTTAGCTTGATTTAAAATTAAATTATTAAGTTAGAATTAATTTGAATATTAATTTTTTTCTCCTTTTAATATAATCTCTTAAAAATTACAGGGTTTTTTTTTTTTTATCCTCGGCTTCATTCTTTTAATCAGTGATTTTTTTTACCTTTTAATGAATTTATATTATGTTTTAATAGTGTTTACTTTAGAGATGGTCTTGAAAATTGTCTGCTCTTTACAAAGCATCCCCTAGTGGTATTTTATATAGACATTGCCAATAAAACAGGAAATATTCATGAAGATTACCCTCGAGATATTAGGGTGAAATTAATTTGTGATGAAGACTTTTAAAAAAACCTGCGTTTTTTTTTTTTGTCTTGGAGACAGTTTAGTATTGTAAAGAAACATCAAATCCCTAAATGCCAATTTAATTTTAAGACTTCAATATAGGCCTATATTAATTTTAAAATAAAAAAAATAGTCAAAATGTTTAATCTCCATTACAGAGCAAATTGGGAATGAAAATAAACAAAAAAGACAGGGTCACCGACTGATTCGCTGACTTACAATCATCGCACAGCCTAAACTGTAAGGCTAGAAAACTGTAATTAGGCATGTAGAACACATTTGTGCCCTAAAGCGATTTTTCGAAATTCCAATTTTAAGGGCCCCAAATGGTCATTTATCGGTAAAATTTTCGATTTTACAATAATTTTTAAACCAGAATCAATTTACTTTTTTCGCTAAAACTTTCCTTAGATGAAAATCTAAAATCGTTGTTTGAGGTTTTTTGAAATTCTACAGCCCCCCCCCCCCCCCACCGAATTTTTAATTCTTCTATTTCTTCAAATATGAACATGTTTCAAGAAATTCTTGAATAAATATCTATCAAGGTGTTTAAATTTAAAGTTTTTTGTGTAATCTCCCCCTCCCCTCCCGAATTTTCAATTAATCTATTTCTTCAAATATAAACATGCTTTTTTGAATAAATATCTATCGCCTCCCTCGCCCCCCCCCCCTCCTTAATCCGCCCCTGCTTCCAGCGCTTACACCAACTAAAAGAAATATTATATTAGAAACAATTTTTAGAAAAAAAGTATTATTTTACTTTTTCGTAAGGACATGCCGGTACAAAAGAGCAAATTTATGCCTTAGCATTGTCCAGCCAAAAGAAAGAATACAGACGCCCTGCAGATTATTTATCTAAGAAACAGTCCAAGCAAGGCGAAGGTATTGTCCGGGTTTTCGATGGTCCCTCGGACTCTTTATTTCTTGTCGTTTTATTTTATGTTTTTTTTCCTGTATATTATTAGATTGGGGAGGATGTGAAAGACTTAAGAAACAACAACGAGTTATTTTTTTTCCCTTGTTTAAGTTGAATCCAACTTTTGTTTGTTCACTATTTTTTATATATAAAGTACACTAATAAAATCTTTCATTACTCTAATATTTCATAGATTTATTTTTGTTATTTTACTTTAGGATTCTCATCAAAAAGTTTCTTTATTTTTAATTCATTACTTTTTATGATACAAACAAAGTTGTTTAGGATATAAGCAAAAAAAAAAACATTGTTATGTTTAATATTTTTTTGTTGATAGAAAATATTACATAGCAAACTAGAAACCATTTTAAAACTTTAACAAATTTTGAATAAATTGAAAAGGTATTAGAGAAAAAAAAATCTGGTGTGACTGACCCCACAGCACACAACTTTCTTCTGTGCTTGCACACCAGATTTTTTGTGTCGACATATATTTAGTTTCCGAGAGTACGGTACATTTGAATTTCAAGATGTTTTTTTTTTTTTTTAACCACACTTTTTCTCATTCCACTCACACTCACACACACATTCACACTGTCTTTTCGGACTCACCATATAGACTTTTACGATATCCGTTATTGATACATATGGGCCACATTTATTTACCATTTGTATCCAATTAAATCATCGACTCCTGGCCACCCCCTAGTTTAAGAGACTTCAAGAGGTTTAAAATTTATAAGTAACCTATGGAAAAATATTTATATTTTGTTACCAAGGCAACCATTTCTCCTATCTTTCCTATGAAGTGCAAGAAGTAAAGTGGTCTTCAGAGGAATTCAATAGCAAAATGAGAATATACATCATCTAAAAATAGTTGATTTTTGAATTTCAATCAAAATCGTTGACAAATTTTGAGAAAAAGGAAAAAAACTAAAAATTCATCAGTAAAGCACTATTACTTATCATTTTGTTCAAAAACTTCGTGTCAAGTGCCAGGGGGGTACCTACCTAACTTAAATATAAAATTTTAACTTCCTAGCTCTTTTCGTTCTTGAGATATTTTGTTCACAGACACACACACACACCCCCCCCCCCCCCCCCCCACAGACACACACATGTGTACTTTCTCTATATATATTAACATATTCGAAGAAACTAAAAATGAGGCCAAGGAAAAAATAAATATTATAAACACTGTGAGTGGGTTTGCATTGGAAAGAATTGCAACTAGTATCGTTGCTTTTAAGTTCAAGAGCGATAAGGTCTTCTTGAAATATTTTTTAAAGGACTTGTTTTCATCCTGATGAATTTATTAACATTTCTCTTTATAATGGCCCATATACGCAAAAAGATATTTTTTATAAAAGTAAAAATAAATAACCTATATTAAATATTCATATGGCTCGTATGGCAGGATCTGTCCAAGATCTTTGAAAATATTTAAAAATTTAATGTGATTTTTACCCGACTTCTGTCTTCAAAGGAAGGGGTATTAAATAAATTCCGTAATCATTCCTAGCTAAATATAGGCCTAAAGGTGCTTATCTCAGTAATCTTTTTTTTAATTTATTAAAAGTTATTTATTATTTATTAAGTCCTATCTCTACTTCTTGAAATGTTTACATAAAGCAACATTTTCTAATGAAATTTAAATTATTCTGCTCATTTCAGCTCTAAAGAACTGATGATGGTTTTATCTAATTAAACCCGAAACGTTTTCTGATTGGAGATTTTTATTCGATAGAGGCTCCTTTTTTTGGCTGACATCCTCTCTTCCTTCATCATTCTAATTGCTGAACAGCCACTTCTATTATCAACATATTTAAATTATATTATGATAAGTATTATGTGAAATTTAACTTAAATATGTATATGACCGCCTCCTGAGAAAAATCTTAACCTAGTAATTACCAACTGCTTTATTTGATAATAACAATTTCCCTAAAACGGAATTTCTTAAAATGTGCTCATTGGAAATCTAAAGGGTTTCGCTTGACCAAATCAATTTTAAATGCCTTTCAAGGGCTCTGTAATCGCAAAAGTATGAGGATCGCTGCTCTAAGAGATCGTAATTAGATATTTAAGAAAATCTTAACTATACTTTGTAAAAAGGTCGTATTAACTAGGTAAGAGCAATTGGTGTGAAAAGAGATATGATTTCATTGAGGCCCGCGGCCCTAGGATAAAGGTAGTCCGCCCGCCGCGAAAGCGTGGAGGTCTTGGTTCGACTCTAGGGGGGCGCAATTTTTGCCCAATCAAACTACGAACTTATCTCCCAAATTTATTATTATTAAAATGA
>JAKCPI010012168.1:0-18703 GCA_023213315.1 Euborellia annulipes | reverse complement strand
TTAAAATTGAACATACACCCACCCACACACACACACACACCCACAGACAGACCATGTCGCGAAAACCACTTTTTTTTGGATTCAGGGGACCTCAAAACGTGTATATCCATCAAAATCTCGACATCGAATTTTTACGACATGAATCCAATACTTTCTCTCTATATATTAACATAAATATAGAGGTAAGAGAAAGTAAAAATGCAAAAGATCTAAAAGCTATGTTCCTTGCAGAGGTGGAAATCAGTGGTTCCGAATAATAATAAAAATTACCCAATTAATTTAAATAAACATAAGACCTAAATGGCATCCAAAAAAACGAAATTTGTTCCTTTAACTAATTAGACTAGAATACCAAAGATACCCCCTTTGGATTCCACTTTTAACAAGACTCTCAAATTACACGTTATTTGGTTATCAATAAAAACATCTCTTTTGAGATTTTGAAAGCAAAGACATATTACTTTTGCTCGTACAAGAGGAAGTCATTTGTTGCGATAAAATTAAAAATTGAAACTTTTTTTTTTTAAATGAAGACAAGAAAAATTGTAAAAGATTTATATGAAATATAATCTGGATACCTTTACGAATGGATCATAAACTTAAAAATACTCTAGCTATGGCAACGCCTGTTCTATGTCTGATTTTACAGAAAAAATTTTTTTTTTTCAATTCTATTAAGGATTACTAAATATATTTAGATACAAAATAAGGGACAAACAGAGCCCACAACTTTCTATTACCTTCGGCAAGTCGCACCAGAATTAAAAAAAAAAAGTTTAGTGAGCTCTAAACATTTTCAATTCGTTAATAAAAATCAGCTCAGGTTAATTTAAACAGGGGTAAAAATAGATGCACAAAGATTCATTATTTTTATATTAAAATTATATCGATGTTATTGTTAATTTGTAGTTATTTACGCCATAAGTTATGTAAAATAATAATTAAAAAAAAAACGCTTTTATTTAAAATGAACAAAAAGATGAAAATCATTTCGTTGTTATTTTCAAAATTATTGAATATTTTCATTTCATTG
Organism: Euborellia annulipes; assembly: GCA_023213315.1. Lineage (NCBI taxonomy): Eukaryota > Metazoa > Arthropoda > Insecta > Dermaptera > Anisolabididae > Euborellia > Euborellia annulipes. The sequence continues at coordinate 17,670 of JAKCPI010012168.1, read as the reverse complement.
GCCTAAAAAGTTAAAATAGTATTTGAACAAACGCGATCTAATTAATTCCATACCAACAATGAACAACCCACGCTTTTATTTTTTAAAGTTCTAAATATTCCAACGATACCAGCAACAATAAATAAATAAATAAATAAATACGAAATTATTTCCTTCTTTATCGCTTATTTTAAATAAAAGCGTTTTTTTTTAATTATTATTATTATTTTTTTAATTGCCTGTAATTTGAAATAACAATTATTATAATAATAAGGGAATGCGGCTATTTATTTATTTAATAGATAGCTTTTTTTTTTTTTTGTATTTTAATTTAAATAAACAAACATTTAATTTAGATTAAAATGTAATTTATTTTTCTCTAGTAAATAAATAAATAAATGTAAATAACTCTAAATTAAAACATTAAATAAATTAAATATTCATTAATTTCTTCTACCTTTCTCTATTCTTCTTTAATGTTGTTTATTTAATTTATGTATATTTATTCTATTTTTAAAGCCAAAGCGTGAAGTTAAAAAAGAGCGAGAGAGAGAGAGTAATATAATATTAATAAGGTAATAAACAGCTCACTGGCCTATATCTTCAAATGCCAACAATAGATAATAATTAGAGAGGCATTGTTTCACTTGCGTGAGCCATTTGGTGTCCCAAGGGCGACAGAGATTTGCGGCTGAATAGAGAGCAATCAAAAGGGCAAGGAGGGGGGATCCCCAAGGGCGGGAGATTATAATAGCAATACAACGAGGGGTCAGAGGCTATGGATGGAATGGATATTTGATATATTAAAAAATTTTACTTTTTGATCCGAAAAACAAACGTAAATAATTTTACCTTATTTTAATTATTTATAAGTAGAGACCGAATTTTAAGCAAAATGCTTATTGTTGAATTTTATAAGCAACCATTAGATATTTAATTTTTACACGAATTACGAAAAACTAAGTGTATTGAGTAAAAACATACTTTTTTCACATTCACACACGCATACACAAGGGGTGTACTCAACATCCGGGCTCTAGTTAAGGGGCAACCGTAGCGAAGTGGTAATGGATGTTTTTCCCGATAAGATGGCGTAGTGTATCATAAAAAGTATGCCCAAAAATCAAGTAATTCAAAAATTTGCCAAGAGATGTCAGAATGGTAGCAAATAATATTTAATGCATTTGGTTGATTTTCATTGATCTTTTAACAATAAATACTTTATAAATGTTACTATATAATATGTATCTTTTATAAAAACATAAACATAGGCCAGATATAGGCTAATATTATATCGTCTGTTAGACTAGTCCCTGCCATCTATTGCAAGAATGCTGAACTAATTTGACAGTTGGTTTTTAAATAAATCATTTAAGCTTATTTTAAAAATTTCTTAATTAATATGTGATTAATAATAACAATAAATTCACTTTTAAATTTAAAAAAAAATTAAAGATTATTGGGACAGATTGTTTTTTTGTATTTGCTCGATAACAAAAAAATTTTATTAATTTTTTTAATAAGTCATTAAAAAAATTATAGCTCCGATGTCCCAATAATCTCTTATGAATTTAATTCATTAAAAAAAAAAACCGCAATTGAAAAATTCCTTATAATAGTCTATTTTTTTTTTAAGTATATTTAGACGTCGCTCCTGAACCCCCTTAAATTTTCTTTTTGAACATATCGACCATCTAAATATTTTTTTCCTTTAATTTTTTATAAAGTAAGATCGTCTTCTCTTGATATGTGTCACCGAAAAAAGAGACCTTGGCGAGGGATAAAAGTAATAAGGCACGTGTCCTGGACCCGGTGAGATGCTGCTAAGTAGTCAAAGCTTTGAGCGTAGGTGGGAGAGACAAAAAGAGAAAGAAAGAGACAGGTTAGTGCCTGTCAAGTGTCACTCGCCTACCTTCAAGTCTGCCTGCCTGCCTGCCTAAATAAAACAACCTGCTCTCCCCCCCCCCCCCTCACTCCCCATCTTTCTCTTCATTCTTTATTCTTCTTCATATTCAAAATACGAAAAGCAATCCGGACTATTAATCAGCCTGCTAACTTTTATTTCGTCACCAAACTCTTTTCATCTGAGTGGTAATCTAATGAAGCTCTTTTTGTCTGTTTCTCGCCTTGACGAATTTTCTCTATAGGCCTAGTCATTTTAACTTAATTTTAAAATAATTTTATCGCCTCTATAGCCGAAAAGGGTTAAAAAATTTTTTTATTTATATTTCTAAAATTCAATAAACTTCTTTATCATCTATTTCTGCTTTTATTGTGTGCTGCTATATTACGAGGGCAGGTCCGTGACTTTTTAAATTTCCCGCCTCTTAACTGAAATGGCAACACTGCTCCTGTCAGCAGGAAACTATCAGCAGACTCCTCGAAATTTGAACCAGCTGGGTCTTTTAGTTTTTGTTTGACATCCATTAATAGCAGACTATCTCGTGATTTGAGAAGAAAATGGAAAAAAGTGAATTTTCAGTTGTCCATTGCAAAAATCCATGAATTGGGATACGAATTGCTCCCTCATCCGCCCTATTCTCCGGATTTAGTCCCGAGCGACTATTTCTTGTTTCCAAACCTGAAAAAATGGCTCGGCGGAAAGAGATTTGTCTCCATTGGATTGTGGACTCTTTGGGCAAAGTGTATAGAGCTCAAAGGAGACTACGTTGAAAAATAAAATTAATTTTTTATCCAAAAACCTGTGTTTCATTCAAAAAGTCACGGACTTATTGACCTGCACTCGTATTTTCTGATAAAACTTAAGAAGAAGTGGATGCTGCTCAAGACAATCAAAAAGCTCGTGTGGCAAGACATACAAAAGCGGCCATTGCTACTTGTCCTTAAAACTAGAAAATACTTCTTAGGGTGCGATTATGTTAGAGCTGCGATAAGCAATAAGAGCGTCGATAAGAGCATAGTAAAGAAAATAGAAACATGCTTTTGAATAGAGCTGTTTATAATGGAGCTGCGCTGAGAATCCTTCTTTGATCCCGATTCATTTTCTTTGCTCTTATCGAAGCTCTGAAGGAGATGGATATAGACATTTTAATAAGTGAAGTATTGCAATATTTCTAGATCCTCATTGGGGAATAAAAAAAGAGAAAAATTTTCATATATTTTTCTAGACAAACTATTGAATGAAATGATACAAAAAACACAAACAAATTATAAGTTAATCTACAGTATTTTTTTTTTTTTAATTTAAAATAAATAACTTTACTTACTATTTGTTTGACATTTTTCTGCCACTTCAATTCAATCAACTTTTAAATCTATATTTTAATTTAATTTATTTAATACATTTAACAGTTAAAATATATTTAAAATCATAGTGAATTTTGACATAGATATATTCAAGGTCGATATATTATGAAAATACGAGGTTATGTTCAAAACCTTTATCTGTCAATTATAACATTATGCAGACATCAAAATCTTCACCTCCGATCAGCTCCATCCACACCAATATTCACGTTTTCTATTAATATCTTGAAGCAAATACCAATTTATAGCGATTAAAAACAGTTTAAACATTTAGACACCGCCTTTATCTTTGCTATTATCGCAGCTCCAACATAATCGCACTCTTACGTAAGGGAATGGATTAGAGCAAAAATTTGGCCTTTTTTTGACGTGACAACGTCTTACAAATCATGTGTCTATAGAGGCAGGTTAGAGGGGCATGCACGAAAAAGTTTATCGGCTCGAATAACTCCTCTGTCTTAAGAGGTATAATTATGGGGAATATACGGTTAGAAAGAATGAGTTTTCAGCTAAAGATTTCACCATTTATTTTTTTCCTATCGTTTTATTTTACCGCGCTGCGGTAAATTCTATTTTGAAAGTTTAAACCCCTGTAGATTCTGAACGGCTAATCAGATCAGACTAAATGAGATGTCATTTGGTGCAGAAAGATAACCTCTAATAGAATAAATAAAAAAATCCCGAGTAATTAACTCGAAAATTAGTTTTTTCTCGAAAAACCTCATTTTTTAGGCAAAAAAATATCGAAAAATAGCCCTATTTATGTAACGCCTAGCTACTTGACCATAAAAGCTACATTGAATCTAAATATAGTTTTAGAAAGAGTGGTCCAATGCCCAGAGGTAATTTTTTCATTTTTTTGATATGACGTCATTTTACCGCATGAGAGCACTCGGCGGGATTTCGTTTTTCGAAATTTTAAACCCCTGTAGATTCTGAACGGCTAATCAGATCAGACTAAATGAGATGTCATTTGGTGCAGAAAGATAACCTCTAATAGAATAAATAAAAAAATCCCGAGTGATTAACTCGAAAATTAGTTTTTTTCTCGAAAAACCTCATTTTTTAGGCAAAAAAATATCGAAAAATAGCCCTATTTATGTAACGCCTAGCTACTTGACCATAAAAGCTACATTGAATCTAAATATAGTTTTAGAAAGAGTGGTCCAATGCCCAGAGGTAATTTTTTCATTTTTTTGATATGAGGTCATTTTACCGCATGAGAGCACTCGGCGGGATTTCGTTTTTCGAAATTTTAAACCCCTGTAGATTCCGAACGGCTAATCAGATCAGACTAAATGAGATGTCATTTGGTGCAGAAAGATAACCTCTAATAGAATAAATAAAAAAATCCCGAGTGATTAACTCCAAAATTAGTTTTTTTCTCGAAAAACCTCATTTTTTAAGCATAAGTCGCCCTTAATGGATAAAAAAAAGCCACACCTGTCATATATTGTTTCAATGAAAATGTTTGAACATGTTTATTTATGAAAACAAACTACTAGTAAAAAAAAACAAAAAACAATACTTTGTCTCTTTATATTTCAATATAGGTAAGAGTGCAAAATTTTTTTTGAAGTCAAGCAAAAGACGTTGTCACGTTAAAAAGCCACCGGCTGTGTAGAAGACACAGCCAACACCTAATTTTTTCAAGAGAAAAATAGATCATTGCAAATGAATTTGCGTTTTCATTCATTCGCTCTCTAATGAAATTGCCTGCACGTCTTATTATAATATTTTAATACCTGCCTATCACCTTTTGTTTCTATTTATAGTTTTAAATTAGCGATTGCTTTGGCTGGCGAGGCAATAAAAAAATAAACGAAGATAAAACCCAAAGATAATGACTTGGAATTAAATTGTCTAATGTAGAATAAATAAATTCTAAATATTAAATGTCAAAACACCGATGTGTAATTAATTTACAATACACACATTCATCCTATTAATTTCTTTTTTTTTCGTTAATGTCATAATATAATTTTTTTACCCTTTAATGAAATAATTGAGTACAAAATGACATTTAAAGTTCGGTTGTGAAACAAGCTATTCAATTATTTTGTTCTATGCAAATGAATGAATTGTGTTGATATATTCCGCCCAATAAAATAACGCAAAATGCTAATTATTTTTTTTTTTTCTATGCCGATGTGAAAATATTATTAATAAAGAGAGAGAGAGAGAATGTCACAGTGACTGAGTGACTTTCGCCGAAAGGTCATCAATTTTGAACCCCCCATGTGATTTTATTCTAACGCCCAATCAACAACAACAACAACAACAACAAGGCGTTGTTTGCACGCAAGACGCCGCCTTTGTTTTGCCTGTATTCAATGTCCTTCGGCCCTTCTAATCAAACTAGGATTAAACCCAACACAGATGACTTAATTAAAAAGTTTGGGGAATTTTGATTCGTCCATGAGTGGTAGGCAATCAATAAATGAATATAGCCAAATCGGGTTGCCTACTTTCCAGTTAATACAGACAAATTTATAGAATCCATGGAAAGTTTTTTTTTGTTTATTTAAAAATAAATCAATTTTATTTTTCCAACAAAAAGTTTCAGTTTAACAAAACTTTGTTTGTACTGAAGAAGGCTGTTTTCGCAGTCGAAACGTCCTTTGTCATTTTTTTTTTTTTTAATAAAGTTCTTTTTCGGCATCGTAGACCTTTTAGATCCAGTTTCTTTTTATTTTATTGGGATGAATTTTTGTCGGATAAAACAGGAAATTTTATTACTCTTATTTTTATATAGTAAAATTGTTTTATTAGCTTTCTTCATCCCTCCCAGTGGCGAAAGGTTAAAGATAGTGCCAAATGTTAATATTGATAATCTCAAAAGACAAGAGGTGCGGATGACTGCCATCAAATATATGCAATTTCAAATAATGCATTTTTGAAGTGTGATTTTCTATTATTAGAAAAAAAAAAAAAAAAAAAAAAAAAAAAATAAAAAAAATACACCCATCTGTATAAGACCGATTATAATCAGTTGATAATTATCAATTGTTCTGAGGAAGCACGTGATTAGCGTCTGAAACGTCGGCGATTGAAATAAAAAAAAATTGGATGAAGATTAACTAAAAATTTTTTGTCTAATTTGATTCCTGGCTGCCATTTTGCTCATACCTGGTACTTATCAATTATACAGTCACTACCTCAACATTAAAATAAATAAATATTTTGAAACATGTAACCTAGACTATAATTTGTATATTTAATTTTAATATACTGAATAAGAGGTAAATCTTCTAATAACTAAGTTCATATTTAAAAAAAAAACTGGTGTGACTGGTCGCACACCAGATTTTTTTGTGTCGAGATATATCTAGTTCCCACCGATACATTAAAATTCAAGATGTAAAATTTATAAATATGGGAAAATATTATATCATGGCAACCATTATTTTCCTAAAAAATACAAGAGTAAAGTGTGCTTCAAACAATTTTCAGGGCAAAATGAGAATATACATTTTAAAGAGAATCTAAAAAAATAAATGATTTTTGAATTTTAATCAAAATCGATGGAGCCAAATTTTGAGAAAATCGAAAAAAACTGAAAAAGTACATCAGTAAAGTACTAGTACTTATTGGCCGATTATATTCAAAAGCTTCGTCTCACGACCCAGTCAGTGGGGCGCCTAACTTAAATATAAAATTTCAACGTCCTAGCTCTCTTCCGTTCTTGAGATATTTTGCTCACCCACACACACACAGACAGACAGACAGACCAAGTTGCGAAAACCACTTTTTTGAATTCAGGGGAGCTAAAAACGAGTATATCCATCAAAATCTCAACATCGAATTTTTGACATGAATCCAATACTTTCTAGGTAAGAGAAAGTAAAAAAGAAGAAATCAATCCCTTTTATCCCACCCTGTTTATTTTATCTAGATTAATCTGCACTTTTTTTTTTTATTTAATTTTACGAGAAGCCTTTCTAAATAAATAAAAATGTCGGACCGGGAGATGAATGATTCTTTTAAAACGCGCATGCGTATAGGAGATAAATCAAAGCCAAAGGCCTTCCTTCACTCTCGCATCACTCACCTTTTTTTTTTTTTTTACCGTTTAATTATTTTATTAGATTATATAAACCTAGATATTTACTCTAAAAAAAGGAGACTTTCTAAATAAATTAAATTTTATAATTCAATAAATAAGATAATGTGGGGGATAATTTACTTACACCTGCCCTTTGAGGATCATTTTCACTATTTATCTAATCTCGTTACGTTATTTTGTTAATCAAATCTTTAGATTATCGAATAAAGTGATAAATAGATTATAAATTCTATATGGACCCTGTTATGTATTAGTGTGTCAAGCGCCAAAAAAATTCAAAATTGAGTTAAGCACGGAATATTGTTTCAAATGCTATAATTAATGTTTTTTATGAAATATGTCCTAAAAAAATTTATATTTAATGTTACTTGCACAATTGCCAAAAAAATTATATATTTATAATCTAATCAAAACAAAAAACTTTAATGTTAATTTTCTCAAAACTCGGTAGCTGGCGCTTGACACACTAATGCGTAAGAGGGTCCATATAAGAAGTTGAAACAGAGTGGAGTAGCTATTATATGTGCTAATATAAGAGGAAAGTATTATGATTGTAATAAATCTAATGTTTTTATATATTTTTACGTTTCAGGTCATAAAGACCCCAGAAATGTGTTTATGATGTGCTTTTTTTGCTTATATCTCTGGAACTTTCATTGGATTAGGATGAGGTTTGGCAAATTTGTAGACCCAAATGGGCCTAAGGAGGTATTAGAACTAGAAGTGAATCGGACCGCATGGAGCGGTAAAAATTATTATTATCGCGAATTACGGTTTTTTAAGCTTCCTCTGAAACAAATCTTGAAGCTCAGCCAGTGGCGCAACCAGGGGGGGGTTTTTAGGGTTTTAACCCCCCCCCAGAAGAGAAAAAAAATTCAAATTTCTATATATTATTACAAATTATTAGAAAAGAAAAAAAAATTGTATCCTTTTTATTATAAAAAAAATAATTTCTTAAAAATATGTTTATTTTATTTTAAAAAAATTTTAACAAAAATGAAAATTGCTTATTTTTCGTAAAGTATTAATATAAAATATATATATTATATATAAGAAATAAAAAAAAACTAATTCTTTTGTTATTTCTCCTAAATCATAAAAAACAAAAGACTAATATAAGACTCTACATTCATTTATTGAAATTTGAATTTGTCAATGGTGATTTGAGAGAATGGTGATTTGAGATGAACACGTCGAGAGCTGGTCGACCAGTCCCGTCAGGGACTGATTTTTGGGGAGTAGGGAGGTGAAGGGCCTCTCACCCCCAAACATTGGGAACCGGCTTAATGGCTTCGAGCTAGATACCGGTACACATGGGTTGGTGCGTGTCAGCGTGCACGATGCACCAGGGGAAAACAACCGGAGAATGTTTTTTTTTTTTGTAGGCTATTGAGGATTTTTTTTATGCCATAACCTTATTGAAATTTGACAATTATTTAAATAAAAATTTTACTTAAATTCGAATTATTTTTACTTTCTCTTACCTATGTATATATGTAATATATATATAGAGAGAAAGTATTGGATTCATGTCAAAAATTCGATGTCGAGATTTTGATGGATCTTCACGTTTTGAGGTCCCCTGAATCCAAAAAAGTGGTTTTCGCGACATGGTCTGTCTGTCTGTGGGTGTGTGTGGGTGTGTGTGTGTGTGGGTGGGTGTGTGTGTGTTCAATTTTAAGCATGAAGGAATTGAGCTAGGAGGTTGAAATTTTATATTTAAGTTAAACACCCCCGGGACCGGAAAAATAAGCTTTTAATCAAAATCGGCCAAAGAGTACTAGTACTTTACTGATGTACTTTTTCAGTTTTTTTCGATTTTCTCAAAATTCGCTCCAACGATTTTTATTAAAATTCAAAAATCAATTATTTTTTAGATGCTCTTTCAAAGGTATATTCTCGTTTTGCCCTCGAAATTGTTTGAAGACCACTTTACTCTTGCACTCCATAGAAAAGATAGGAGAAATGGTTGCCATGGTATCAAAATATAAATATTTTCCCATACTTATAAATTTTACATCTGAATTCAAATATTCCCTACTGCCGGGAACTAAATACATGTCGACACAAAAAATCTGGTGTGACAAGCACAGTACACAACTTTCGATTACCGAAGGTAAGAGAAAGTTGTGTGCTGTGCGCCAGTCACACCAGATTTTTATTATAAAAAATTTTCAAAAAATTAGGGGGGCAATTTGATTTTTTTCAAAATAAGAAAGCAGGTAAAATTTGAAAAAATTTTTAAAATTAGTGAATCAATTACTTAAATACTTTTCCATTTAAGATTAGATTGTGAAGTTGGACCTTCAGAATCAACAGATTGTGCTAATAGGAATAGAGAAGAAGACAAAGAAATAGTTAATCTCACAACTGAAAAGGTAAATTTTTACTTTCTCTTACCTATGTATATATGTAATATATATATAGAGAGAAAGTATTGGATTCATGTCAAAAATTCGATGTCGAGATTTTGATGGATCTTCACGTTTTGAGGTCCCCTGAATCCAAAAAAGTGATTTTCGCGACATGGTCTGTCTGTGTGTGTGTCTGTGTGTGTGTCGTGAGTGTGTGTTCAATTTTAAGCATGAAGGAATTGAGCTAGGAGGTTGAAATTTTATATTTAAGTTAGGCAGCCCCCTGGGACCGGACAAATAAGCTTTTAATCAAAATCGGCCAAAGAGTACTAGTACTTTACTGATGTACTTTTTCAGTTTTTTTCGATTTTCTCAAAATTCGCTCTAACGATTTTGATTAAAATTCAAAAATCAATTATTTTTTAGATGCTCTTTCAAATGTATATTCTCGTTTTGCTCCTCAAAATTGTTTGAAGCACACTTTACTCTTGTGCTTCATAGAGAAGATAGGAGAAATGGTTGCCATGGTAACAAAATATAAATATTTTCCCATGTTTATAAATTTGACATCTTTAATTCTAATATATTGGCGGAAACTAAATATATGTCGACACAAAAAATCTGGTGTGACAAGCACAGAACACAACTTTCGATTACCGAAGGTAAGAGAAAGTTGTGTGCTGTGCGACAGTCACACCAGATTTTTTAAATTTTTTTGTATTAAAATCGAATTTCGTTTTTTCACGTCGTAGCCAGGAAAGAGGGGGAAGGGGTTTCGGAATCTACATCTCCCCACCCGAAATTTATCTTTACTTTCTCTTAGCTCTACAATTATGATAATAAGGTCCAACCGAAACAAAACAAAAAACCGAAAACAAAACCAACACCAACACCATATGCTCTTCCCCAACCTTGTAACCAAAACAAAACCCAAACCAAACCTAAAAATTTATTTAAAATTTTATTTTTTTTTTTTTTTTTTTTTTTTTTTTTTTTTTTTTTTTTTTTCATTTATATTAATTTTATTTAAAGAAAAAAAATATTCTCCTCCTCCTCCAAATAAATTTTAATTTTTTTTTTTTTTTTGATTGGCATCCCCCTCTCTTTCAGACTCTGGTTTCGGCCGGCCGAAAGGAGGGGCCGCCGCCCGGTCGAAACCAAAACAAAGACCGAAACAAAAAGATTTTTGCGAGCAAGAGGGCGAAACCCAAACCAAAACCAAATATTCTTCGGTCGGTTAATAATATATATATATATATATATAAAGTATTGGATTCATGTCAAAAATTCGATGTCGAAATTTTTATGGTTCTTCACGTTTTGAGGTCCCCTGAATTCAAAAAATTGGTTTTCGTAACATGTTCTGTCTGTCTGTGTGTGTGTGTGTGTGTGTGTGTGTGTGTGTCTGACTGGGTTCAATTTAAAGCATGAAGGAATTGAGCTATGAGGATGAAATTTTATATTAAAGTTACACATCTCCCTGGACCGAGAAGATCCGATGTCGGCGGACCAGAGCCATTGGGGGGAGGGGGATGGCAGCGGCCGAAGACCCCCATCTAGGCGCTCCGGCCGCCTAAGAGGCAGTGGCGTACCGAGGGGGGGCGAGGGGGGCGGTCCGCCCCACGCCCCGAGCCGGCATAGGCCCCCATATATTTATAAAAAAAAAAATTTAATGAAAATTTCCCTTTGAAAGGCCCCGGGGCCCTCAGGGCTCAAGTAAAAATGGGAAAATTTAGATAAAAAAAAAGAAAATTTAATAAAAATTTCCCTTTGAGAGGCCCCCGAGGCCCTCAGGGCTCAAGTAAAAACAAAATTTAATGAAAATTTCTCTTTGAGAGGCCCCGGGGCCCTTGGGGCTCAAGTAAAAAATGGGAAAATTTAGATAAAAAAAACAAAATTTATTGAAAATTTCTCTTTGAGAGGCCCTGGGGCCCTTGGGGCTTAATAAAAAAGAAAATTTAATGAAAATACCCCTTGGGGTTCAGGGATATACGGTATTTTAAAAATGTTTTTGTGTATGGAGGAGAGGGATATTAAAAGATGACCCCCCCCCCACAAAAAAAAAAAATTCAATATAAGGCCCCCTCTTCTAGTTCCGCCCCAGGCCCCCAACTGCCTCGGTACGCCTCTGCAAAGAGGGGCTGCGCGTCTAGTCAAAACCCCCCAGGAGCAAATCCTGGTTGCGCCACTGATCGGAAATGATCGAAAATGATAGTCTCGTTCAGTACGTTTTGGAGTTATGTAAATAAAACACACACATTGGTATATAAGAGACATAAAATGCGCTCTAGTTAGACACTTTGTGACTGTTTGATTATTAATTTAAAAAATGGAGGAATTTTATTAATTTAAATTTATTCCTAATAATTTACGATAATTTGAGCATTTTGACCAAATAGAAATTCCTTTATAAGCGAGTCATGAATAAATAAATAAATCAATGGAATGACAAGGACAAGGTGAGGGTGATTTGCTTTATATTTATGCTTCTCCCCTCTTCTCTCTCTCTCTCTCTCTCAATTATTTGTCGTCATTCATTTGTGACATTGACAATGTCGTTTAAACGAGTGACGTCACACGTGTCCAGTACCGTTGGCTTTCTTTCTTTTCTTTCTTTCTTTCTTTCTTGCATACTCCCAAATGTCATTCATTGTTTCAAAATGCAATTGAGCCTTGATAGAGATACTAACAGCAACCTGTCACTCAGCGAGTTTTTATCTGATACGCTAATAAGAACAATTTTTTTATTTAATTAATCGAAAACTAAATATGGGAATTGACTTCCCCGAAACTATCTCGTATATTCTTTTGGAATTATGTCTGTGTGTGTGTGTGTGTGTAAACACGATTGCTTAAAAACCAAAGCAGCTAGATCGATGAAATTTGGTTTATGCTCCTTACACTAAAATTGGAGATTTCTATCAACTTTTGGAGTAAATACGTCACTTGGAAGTAGTACTTTACCTAATAAGTTTTTTCAGAAATTTCGAAATTTTCAATTTCTTTGTTATATTCTGATAAAATACTCAATTTTAAAAAGTTTTTATTCTTTGACATTTTTCCGAAAACTGAATAGTTTTTGAAATAATCACAGAAGAAAAAGACATTTTTCGTTAATTTTGGAAAGAAAAATGAAAACAAAATCATACAGGTGTCATTAAAAAACATGTAAATATAAACAAATTCAGCCTCCAGTTTCCAACTTGCTCGGGCCCGCATGTCATGGCCTACAATTTTCACAGAACCCCCCCGTTCCAGACAATTTATATGATATCTGGCTTATTATGAATATAAACCCTTGAGTCATCTTAAAAAATTAATATTGTAAATGTAAAATTAAATTTATCTTGTATTATGTATTTTCTATATTCTACGATGATGATAAAATCTTGTGTGACTGGCCGCACAGCACACAACTTTCTCTTCCCCTTGGTAAGAGAAAGTTGTGAACTGTGCTTGACACACCAGATTTTTCATGTCGATATATATTTAATTTCCGCCGATATATTATTTTTTTTAAACATTCACACTTTTTTCTCATTCACACAACTTAGGCCATTTAAGACTTTTAACGATACTCGTATGTTTAATATATCTATTATGGGTCCAGGCATTTCTATTTAAGCCATTTGGTAAGCAAATGGCTTAAATAAAATCATGGGACTGCCTGGGGTCCGAACCCGCGACGTTTGGTATACGAGGTTAGCACGCTAGCCCCAACACCAAGCCCCGAGGGCTATACGAGGTTAAGGCCGATATATTTGAATTCAATATGTGAGATCTATAAACATTGATATTTATTTATATTTTGTTACCATGGCAACCATTTCTCCTATCTTTCCTATGAAGTGCAAGAGTAAAGTGTGCTTCAAACAATTTTGAGAGCAAAATGAGAATATACAATTGAAAGAGCATCTAAAAAATAATTGTATAACGATGCTAGTCATCCACTGGATGAGAAATAACAACGACACAAGGTTGGAAACATCAAATTTATTAAGAAAATTTATTTAAAGAGGAGACTTTATTTAGGGGTGCACAATATTTAATGTAAAATTACTTTAATTACATTGATTTTATAAGTAAATGAGGTAGCAGTAACAGCTGCTTCGCTACCTGTTACTGCTAGGGGGTACGTCGGAGTAAATCTACTTCAACTTGCGTGACAACAATAGCAATGCCAATGATCTCGATCATGAAACTCAATCAACTCATTGAAATAAAAAAAAAAATAATTCATCAATAAAAAAAAAAATTCATTAATAGAAAAATAAATTTAGTCAGAATGCGGAAAAGACAAGGGAAAACAAGGGGAAAGGGCGTTGCCACTTAGTGAGAGTTGAGGTACAGGACTGGATGCGGATGCAGGACCGGAGACCAGTAGATGTTGTACTAGTAGGAGACCAAACCAAGTGGAGAGGTCATGGATGTAGATAGGCAGGAGTCGAGCGGCCAAGGTAGACCAACGTTGGAGTAGGAACAGGAGGTTGGTGTCCAAACATGACGTCAAAATATTTTAAAGTGTGGAGACATCAAGAATATTTCAAAGTCCGAAGCGTTTAAAAAAATTTATAAGTCCAGAGATCGTGGAAATTTTTCTAAGTCCAGAGATCGTGAAAATTTTTCTAAGTCCCAGCTCGGTTGAAAATTTTCTAAGTGTTGAGCGGACATGACATAATTTTTCTAAGTCCCGACTGGAACATAAAAAAAAAATACTGCTTCTTTCTTCAAAAAAATTGGCGTGGATCCATTCTCGGTGAGGGGTCCCGAGGAACTCATTTTCAAGCGTCGGCGTGGCGCCTTATATAGGGGTGGCGGTGGTTTCCAAAAGTTCGCGCACAAGCCCCGCCCACAGGTGAGGCATAGGTGAAATTTTACATAGGAGTTGTGCTAGTTGGAATCGGTTCTATCGGCTCTTGTGGCGGTCTCCGTGGAGCAATGGACATGGAACCAACGGCATCGGAAAGAGCTCAAAAAGTACTATCAGTAGCATACGTGAAACAGGCGGTGGCAGCCCGGCTTCGTTTTGAAATTAACGAAAAACAGCGAAAATTCCGTTTCTTGAAAAGCGTCGGATTTTTGATTGCGTGTTGCGACTGAATGCGTTGAGCTAGCGCACTGGTTGAGGGCTTGTTAGAATCGGCAGGGCAGTAGAAAGCGTTTAAGATTGGTTCCAGGCAAATGAAACAATTTTGAGAGGCAATTTTGAGCGTTGCCGAGAGCCCGACTTTGAGGCATCACATGTTGAAACAGGCGTGACAGTGGTTAATATTTGTAGGCTCTCTGGATGGAGGGAGAGCCAAAGATTAAATATCCAAGCGGACAAGTGCGGGCGGCAAGAGAGACGAGTAATATACGGCAAAGTTTAGCGGCGGTATTCAGCCTATGAGTGCGACAAGGACAGAGAGAGACGCTCCATACCTCCGCGTATCTCGTCGATAACTGTCTTAATTTTCATGCTACAGCGCAGACAGAGGTATCAAAATGTAGCGTATGGAATACAGAATACGGTGATATGGCGCTTGCAGGGGTACGGCATCTGAGACGTGGTCCAGGAGTAAATTAAGAAACGTGATTGTTGAGAGGCGACGGAATTTCTTGTGTAGCGGGTCTAATATACATCGTAGAAAGTGGCAATCGATCTTATTTTGTAGAGGAGATCGTGTCGGTTCAGATTACATTTGGTTTTATTACAGAAGTCCTCGTAGAAAAATTTTATTTCACTTTTAAAGGTTCCTCCATAGGTTGCATGTAAATGGCTCAGCTAATCAGCAAACCGGCAGGGTTCGGGATTTGCTGACTATAAATATGTTGACGGGGGTCTGGGAGGGTCATTCGGGGACGAGCTCTTACGGTAAGAGGAGCCACCAGCGACTCTAGTGGTGGGCAGGTGAACGAGAGAGAGAGGGGCCTATAAATATTCCGCGGGGCCTGAATTTGATCAGTTGGCTTTTAGGCTAGCTGCGAGACAGTTCGATTAATTAGGAGAAATTATTAAGAAAAAAATAAATAAAAATATTCAATTAAAATCCAATTGAGTCTTCATAACAGACATCCTTGGCAATGCTAGCTCATTAATAAAAAGATTTATTTAATTAATAAATAATCAAAAAAATTAATTAGCGGACATTTTGCAGCCGACTAATTAGACAATAATTAAAACAATATAAGGGCAAGAATACGTAATAATAGAAGGGGACAAATGGATTTTTCCATTATAATTGATTTTTGAATTTTGATCAAAATCGGTAGAGCGAGAAAGTCGAAAAAAACTAAGGAATAGTGCATTGTAAAGTACTAGCACTCTTGGCCATTTTGATCAAAAGCTTTTACTTTCTCTTACCTATGTATATATGTAATATATATATAGAGAGAAAGTATTGGATTCATGTCAAAAATTCGATGTCGAGATTTTGATGGATCTTTACGTTTTGAGGTCCCCTGAATCCAAAAAAGTGGTTTTCGCGACATGGTCTGTCTGTGTGTGTGTGGGTGGGTGGGTGGGTGGGTGGTGTGTGGGTGGGTGTGTGTTCAATTTTAAGCATGAAGGAATTGAGCTAGGAGGTTGAAATTTTATATTTAAGTTAGGCACCCCCGGGACCGGAAAAATAAGCTTTTAATCAAAATCGGCCAAAGGGTACTAGTACTTTACTGATGTACTTTTTCAGTTTTTTTCGATTTTCTCAAAATTCGCTCTAACGATTTTGATTAAAATTCAAAAAATCAATTATTTTTTAGATGCTCTTTCAAATGTATATTCTCGTTTTGCCCTCAAAATTGTTTGAAGCACACTTTACTCTTGTGCTTCATAGGAAAGAATAGGAGAAATGGTTGGCATGGTAACAAAATATAAATATTTTCCCATACTTATAAATTTTACATCTGAATTCAAATATTCCTACTGTCGGAAACTAAATACATGTCGACACAAAAAATCTGGTGTGACAAGCACAGAACACAACTTTCGATTACCGAAGGTAAGAAAGTTGTGTGCTGTGCGACAGTCACCACCAGATTTTTTCATACCTCGGGCTGCCTATTTTAAATATAAAATTTCAACCTCAATAGCTCATTTCCTTCATGGTTAAAATTGAACACACACACCCACACACACACAGACAGACAGACAGACCATGTCGCGAAAACCACTTTTACTTTCTCTTACCTATGTATATATGTAATATATATATAGAGAAATTATTAGTTCATGTCAAAAATTCGATGTCGAGATTTTTGATGGATCTTCACGTTTTGAGGTCCCCTGAATCCAAAAAGTGGTTTTCGCGGCACATGTCCTATTCTTGTGGTGTGTGTGGGTGGGTGTGTCTGTGTTCAATTTTAAGCATGAAAAAGTACAAGCCGAGGGTGGCTTTATATATTTAAGTTAGAAACACTCCCGGGACCGGAAAAATAATCTTTTAATCAAAATCGCCCAAAGACTACTAGTACTTTACTGATGTACTTTTTCAGTTTTTTTCGATTTTTCTCAAAATTCGCTCTAACGATTTTTGATTAAAATTCAAAAATCAATTAATTTTTAGATGCTCTTTCAAATGTATATTCTCGTTTTTTTTGCCCTCAAAATTGTTTGAAGCACACTTTACTCTTGTGCTTCATAGGAAGATAAGAAATGGTTGCCATGGTAACAAAATATAAATATTTTCCCACTTACTTATAAATTTTACATCTGAATTCAAATATTCCCTACTGCCGGGAACTAAATGCGTGTCGACACGAAAAATCTGGTGTGACAAGCACAGAACGCAACTTTCGATTACCGAGGCAAGAAAGTTGTGTGCTGTGCGCCAGTCTGGTTTTTAGTTCAGGGACCTCAAAACAAAATCTCGACATCAAGTTTTTTGACATGGTATCTCTCTATATATTAACATATACATATAGGTAAGAGAAAGTAAAATAAATTTCTTGTAATTAAGCCAACTCTCAACTGCGCCGTTATGTCGATTGTAGAAATTGATCTTGTTGTTTGTTTGCAAACAATTCATT
>JAKCPI010012166.1:0-63422 GCA_023213315.1 Euborellia annulipes | reverse complement strand
ATAACTAATTATTATAACTTGTTAATTGTTATATAGTGCTGCTGAGGGTGAGACTATTCGCTTCTTTTTTCCCTTGATATTCATGTTAGTTGTCTCTTCTACCAATAAATTATATTTTGAAGGCTTCTAATTTGACACTTATGATGTCAGCTAAATTTTAAAAATTATAATAAAAGATGACTTGACTAACATTTTATTAAGATATATGGTTAGATAATTGCTAGGCTAGAGACAAACTTTCTGAAGGTGTACACATAATGTTTCTACGAATTAATTTTGCAAATTTGGCCTGAGAGGCGGAATTCCTATCTATCGATATAGGCTATATAATAAATCACACTCGACGTTAGCCGGTCCAATTACCTGATGGGGAAATTAATTCATTCTTATATTAGTAAATTAATTCATTCTTATATTAGTTAGTAAAGTGACACGATAAATTCATAAACTTTTATCACTATAAAAGATTGAAGATTTCAACAGAAATAATAAACTGTTTGATGTAGTCAAATTTATTTTTAAATTTTTTTTTTCAAAGTTTTGGAGATTTTGTATTTATTTTCCTACCTCTCTCAACTCAACACCCACACACACACAAAGAGAACAGAGAGGTTGGCAACCTTTTGACCCCATTTTACCTAAAATATTCACAAAGAGCCGCAATGAATGGTTACGATTTGAAATTTGTCGAGTAAATTTTCTAAATAATTAAATCGATCCCAGGTCAAAGTAGTTAGTTTTTAAGTTCAAAAAATAATAAGAGAACATTATGGACCTCAATTATTATTTTATAAATATTTGTAGAAACAGCTAGAGTGATCTCCAGATTTTCCTTCCTCTATTATAAAGATGATTTAGATTTTTTGAATAAAACAAAAAAAAAAAATTCTAGTGCTTAAAAAGGTTTAAAATTTTTCGTTTGAAAGATTCTCACTAGAATCAAATCACAATAAGGAAATATAAGGAGATTAAGGATATTTTAAATAATAGAATAGTGGTGATTTATCTATAGAGTAGGCCTATATCTTATAATAAACAATTTTTCTTTAAAAAAAAAACAAATTAAATAACTTTTTTCTAAAAAACTTAATATACATTTTTAAATATTTTCATTATATTAAGTAATTTTCTATTCCCAAATGTTTTATTAAAATTTTTTCAGAAAGTTTTCCTCCTATAATAACTTTACTCTCCAGTATGGACAGATTCTATGCGATTTTGAATATTAATATATGATGGCATAAAGTTTCTAAGAACGCCGTCTCTAAAATCATCCTTATGCAATCTTATTAGTCTTCCAAGTAAGTTACAACTTTTAATGCTTCCTCCATGAAAATATTTACTCTACTTGAAATGATGGCTTTATGCAAATATTGTTATTTTTATCATTCTCTTCCTCCACCTAGACAAAGTAAAGCAAAAAAAGAATATAGATAAGAAATTATCTTAGTATTTATGTTGTAAAAATATTGAAGTTAAGAATATTGTTAAAAAAAGCAAACGTGTGGGGTTGTGGGACCCCCGGCAGAAACGGAGTTCCTCATGCCTTTTCTTCAACTTAGAAAATGATTTAATATGAATATTATTTAAATAGATGGAAAGCCGCCGCAGGAAACTCTTGCTCGTCGCCTACGGTAGTTAGAAGGAAATAAAGGGAAGGAGAAGATGGGTGTGGTCTCGCCAAGGCTTCGGCTAATCTCGCCTTCCTCCGCCTTCGCACGGGCTCTGGGAACGCATTTTTGTTACGTTATATTTTCTCCCATTTCACTCTGCATAAGCCGCGTTAAAGAACTTCGTTCCAATGATTCGGTGCGTCTCGAAGGTAAAATTGAATATTATATCCAAGAGTATCTAGCTAATTTCAAGAATAATTTCAAAAACGAGCTGCATGTCTTTCTTTCATTTTCAAAAAATTACAAAAAATAATTAGGAATTTAAAAGAAAAATTTGTAAAGTTTTAGCAAAACTAAAATAGCGGTTGTACAATCGGAGGTTTACTTTGCTTAAAAGTTGCAGATGGAAATGGAGGTTAATGAAATAAAATAAAATATATTTATCAGGATTTATTTGTGACAAATCGACCAACCGCAGTAAATTGGTTTTGGTTTAAACAATCATCTTCGGGTCTGTTTATATCATTAATAAATTAGTAAGACACTCAACATCGGTCATTTTAAAGATATCATGGCCAAAATAAAACAAAAACCTCACCACTAAATCCATGTTTCGTAATTATATAAAGAAATATACAAAAATGCCGAAACCAATTTACTGCAGTCAGTCGTCTTGTCACAAATAAATCCTGATAAATAAATTTTATTTTATTTCATTAACCTGCATCTCCGTCTGCAACTTTTAAGCAAAGTAAATCTCCGATTGACAACGGCTGTAAAATTTCTTGCACTGTAATGTAAAACTAAAATAGCCAGATTCTCTTGGATAATACTCATTTCAACATCCGAGTTGCACCGAATTATTACTTTCTCTTATTTTTTTTTTTTAACAATATACTCAAATTTACTTCACTATTTTTGACATTCATCTACCAGGTATTTTATTTCTTTCATTCATTTTTATTTGAATCGATTTTTTTTATCTCAACATTTTTTATATAGTATATAATGTCACCCATATATTATTATTTTTTATTAATGTTTTGTTATGTAGCTATTTAATATTTAAAGACATTACATTTAGTTTAATGTTAAATATTCATATTTATGTGGCTAATTATCTAAAGATATTTTAAATCTAAGCATTAATAGCCTATCATAAGCATTAGTCAATTATTTTAATATTATTTCGAGAAATAAAATTGTATTTTACGCTTATTTTAAATTCATTCGCTGTAATAATAATTCGCGATAGCCTGAGTTTAATAAAACACACATAATATCAACTTATTTGCATTCATTTAATTTATCTTTATTAAATAATGAATTCACATTAAAATTATATTGGAATGGTAGTTGGTGTATTATGTTTTGGGAGCGTGAGGGAGGTGAGTGGGTGGAGGAATATCCAGGTCAAAGTCAAATAGAACTAATGTAAAACAATTTTGTACGATTATAGTATGTATACCTTCTAAGACTTGCTATTAGGCAATATTAATATACGGCTCGCGTGTTAGGAAAGGGCGCAACAACCAAATTGGCGACCACAACCCTCTCCCTTCCCTTTCCTTCTCTCACTAACTCCTTTTTGGTGGTTATGTATGCATGCGAAAATCGATTCCGCGAAAAAGGAACATACAGACAGGTCACGACCCAATTTCAGGACTTGTCTGCTAAACATCCGGATCTCTATCTAAAATGGGATATATAAATTTAGTTATAGTACTAAAATTACTATATTTATCTTTGTTTTTGTGGCTATTATTTCAAAGTAAAGGATATTTTTGTCATTTTTCGTTCAATTTGTTCTTTCCTCTCAGGTTTTATTCAAAAATTCAGAAAATATAGTTGAAATTTAAATGTGTATAACAAAAACTAATATGTAATAAAAAACTACAATAAAATATAATGTGCCATGGATTAGATCAATTTGTTTTTAGTTCCTTGAGAGTAGGCAGCCATAATAACTCCACTTACAATGAATTTTTCTTTCTCTTACCTATGTATATATGTAATATATATATAGAGAAAGTATTGGATTCATGTCAAAATTCGATGTCGAGATTTTGATGGATCTTCACGTTTTGAGTCCCCTGAATCCAAACAAGTGGTTTTCGCGACATGGTCTGTCTGTGGGTGGGTGGGTGGGTGGGTGGGGGTGGGTGGGGTGTGTGTGTGTTCAATTTTAGCATGAAGGTTGAGCTAGGAGGCCGAAATTTTATATTTAAGTTAAAACACCCCCTGGAACCGGATAAGCTTTAATCAAAATCGGCCAAAGAGTACTAGTACTTTACTGATGTACTTTTTCAGTTTTTTTTCGATTTTCTCATAATTTGCTCTAACGATTTTGATTAAATTCAAAAATCAATTATTTTTTAGATGCTCTTTCAAATGTATATTCTCGTTTTGCCCTCAAAATTGTTTGAAGCACACTTTACTTTGTGTTTCATAGGAAAGATAGGAGAAATTGGTTGCCATGGTAACAAAATATAAATATTTTCCCATACTTATAACTTTTACTCTGAATTCAAATATTCCCTACTGCCGGAACTAAATACATGTCGACCAAATCTAGTGTGACAGCACAGTACACAACTTTCATTACCGAAGGTAAGAGAAAGCTGTGTTGTGCGCCAGCACACCAGTTTTTAATTAATTAATTTATTTATTTTGCCTGTTGCCATAGGCCTTTCCGCCAGTTTTAACATTGTACAGAAAACATTAATACAAAACAAACAGAATACAAAAACATTAATACAACTAACACTAATATAACTAAACACATTACAAAAACACCGTTACAAATAATAAATAAACCCATATAAATAAACACATTATAAAAACATTAATACGAATAATAAGCTACTTATAAAAATAAACATAATACAAAAACACTGTTACAAATATACTGATATGAATAAACACTCTTACAAAAACACTGATACAACGAATATACAAATAAATAAACACAATGCAAAAACACTGATACCAATAATACACTCAAATATACATATTAACAAAACCATTAATAAAATAACATGATATAGCCTAAAAACATTGTACCAAAATGAACGGGAAAAGGCTTAGTGTTATTTTTGTGCTGTTGATAAATGCATTAAGTTTTGAGAGCAGTACGATTTTAATTTATTTTCTAAAACGAAAAATACATGCATGCATTCTTAAATGCAAATTTCGGCAGATAACTAACTCTTTACAAGAATATATAAACAATTTTATACAGATTTTAAAATAATAGTTTTTTTTTAAGTTATTATTATTCTATTAGGGGAATTTTTATCGGAAAAAGAGGGGGGAGGAATTTTAGCATTTTTTTTATTTTTAAACTCATGTCAGATCATGTCTCTTGATGATTCCTTTTTATTTTATTTTAAACCATTTATATTGTAAAAGGTTTTTAATTTTAATAAAATAAAATGCATATTTGATTAGGATATCATAAAGATTCGCATAATGATGATGAGCAATTTTTCTCCAGGTTATAAAGGACCAACTCCATCAAAGCAATTAGATAAACAAGTTTTTTTTCTCTTTTGAATACTTCTTGTCATAAAATACGTATTATAAAAACCCGGATATTCTTCCCCCCCCCCATAGTATGGTCTGGAGTCATTTAAATAATTTGCCTCTTGCTGAGTCACAATTTTTGGGATTAATTTACGAGTCCGGACCAGGTGTCGTCAATAGGCAAATAAAAAGTCAACGGAACATCCGGGATTCTCAAACTCTCTCGAAATTGGATTCTCATAAAACAAGCTTTTGAATGTAACCGAGTTGGACATTAAAAAAAAAGCTGATGTGACCAACATGCTTTACAAATTTTAATAAGAATATAAAACTACAACGGAGAAAGGAATTTTTGGGCGAGGCAACCAGAAGAATGTTTTTTATTCCTATAATTTGAACAATTAATCAAATTGAAAATGAATAATAAAGCCTAGCACACACTTGGGTACGCGACAGTTTTTTTTTTTTCGCCTCGAGAAGTTTACATAGATTCCAATAGGAAGGCACACACCTGGGCGAAGCGAAGCGAGGCCCAGCGACATGTCGCGACGCGTCGTGACATGTCGCCGAATGCTCGGAAGGGCAGGCGTCAAGTGTCGCTGCGCCTCGCTTCGCTTCGGCCAGGTGTGAGCCTGAGGGCGAAGCCAGGAGTCAAATCTATCGTCTCCGTGGGTGATCCCAAAGTAGGCGGGTTCAAATTATAAATATCATTTATAGGTTGTTGAGAATGTTTTTAAAAGATAAAAAAAATTTACTCAACCCGGAATCGAACCTCTGTTAACAATTAGAGCAAATCCATTGATGGATGGTTCGATTCCCAATCTAGATAATTTTTTCAGATATGTGAGTTTAATAAATATTAATTACATTATACATTAAGTATATATATTTTTTTATATTCCACTCTCAAATCAGTATATGGAGTATTTTTTATTTGACTTGAAATTTTATTAGTGTTATACTGTATATTTACCGATATTATCAAATGTAATATAATCTTATACATATACAAATACATACATATATTGTAATATGTTATTAAAGTTTCATTAGTTTAGTTTTAATTTTTGTCGTCAGTGAATTTAATTTAATTTAATTCAAACAACGCTTATGGTTTCAAGATAATTATCCATTCTCTCTTAGTCGATTTTAACCAAAAACTAATTAACACCAAATTACTGTAAACTATGACGTGGTTTAAAATATCATGATGATGCTTTAATTAGCTTAAAGTTATTGGGGATGAAAAATATTAATACTAATATATAATGTATATACGCTACATATTCTTATATTTACACTAGTTTGAAAAATTGCATTCTCTGTCTCAATAAATAATTACTACCAAAATAAAATTATAATATATTGATAATATTACTAAACTTAAATTTTTACTTTCTCTTACCTATGTATATATGTAATATATATAGAGAGAAAGTATTGGATTCATGTCAAAAATTCGATGTCGAGATTTTGATGGATCTTCACGTTTTGAGGTCCCCTGAATCCAAAAAAGTGGTTTTCGCGACATGGTCTGTCTGTGTGTCTGTGTGTGTGTCTGTCTGTGTGTGTGTGTGTGTGTGTCTGTGAACAAAATATCTCAAGAACGAAAAGAGCTAGGAGGTTGAAATTGTATATTTAAGTTAGGCACCCCCATGGGACGTGACACGAAGCTTTTGAACAAAATCGACCAAAAGTACAAGCACTTTACTGATTCACTTTTTCAGTTTTTTTCGATTTTCTCAAAATTTGCTCCAACGATTTTTTTTAAAATTCAAAAATCAATTATTTTTTAGATTCTCTATAAAATGTATATTCTCATTTTGTGATTGAAATCTTCTGAAGACCACTTTACTCTTGTACTCCATAGAAAAGATAGGAGAAATGGTTGCCATGGTATCAAAATATAAATATTTTCCCATACTTATAAATTTTACATCTTGAATTCAATTGTACCCTACTGTCGGAAACTAAATACATGTCGACACAAAAAATCTGGTGTGACAAGCACAGTACACAACTTTCGATTACCGAAGGTAAGAGAAAGTTGTGTGCTGTCGCCAGTCACACCAGATTTTTTCTTTAATTGCTATTGTTTTATTAAAACAAATCTCTATAATTAAAAAAATCAAAATCAAATGATCATGACATCGCATGACTTAATATTTAGTAATTGACTTAGTACTTTTTTTTTATTTTTAAAATAGTTGAAACGCGATGATACAAATCTCTTCACACGATTTGTTCTGAAATTTATAATTAAATTAATAATTATACCAAAAAACAATAGGTGATTTATCTTAACTCTTCAAAACTGGAATATTTTTAAAAATAAATTTATTCAAATTTATTAATATTAACACATTCCTTACAAGAGTTGTTTTTCCTTAGAATAACATTTCAATTTGCTTGTCAAGGCTGAAGCCATCTTCTTTTGACCTCTAATCATCATACAATTTAAGTTCTTTCCCTCCATTTATAATAATATTCCAGAGTATTATTTTTGAAGGCGGTTGTCAAGGTGTATCAAAATTATCAACCAATTGATGGCCGAGAATGGATCTTGTGAGTGTCTTGTTAATTATAAGCTTATAATAATAATAATTATGAGATTTACAACAGTTTCTTTGTAAAACTCGGACACTATTTGATAAATTTGTATTCAACTTTATCTACGCCCTCGGGCTTGGTGTAGTTGGTAGAGCACCTGCCTTGTATACCAAGGGTCGAGGGTTCGGATCCCAAGCAGTGTGATGATTTTATTTAAGCCATTTGGATACCAAATAGGTTTTATTGTCGATCCATTAATAAATTAGTTTATATTCATTAATGTAAATTTTTTTTTATGCTTCTTTCGACATTTGAGACAATAACATGCATGGTTCAGGCATATTTATTTTTGCCATTTGATATTCAAATGATTTAAATATTGTAATAAATATCCAACGTTTGCCTGGCATCGTAATCCATCCCTTGACTTTTAAGGTTATCAATATTTTTCTTTATTTGACGATTTATAAGATTATCAATACTGACATTTTTCACTATCTCTTAGGAGGAGGAATAGAATTTTTTAAATTCTCTTTTAAATAATAAATACATTAGATGATGGCTTTAGGGAGAAACTAATCAATGATGATAAAGGAAACAAATTGGGAAGAATAGACTAACGAGGAATGACTGACTAGTTGCGCTGTCTGCCAAAACCGTTCTACACAGCTAGTCTGTTTTGAATCTGATTATTTTTAATCTAAAGGCTTCTTTTTTTAAATATATTTTTAATTAATAAAATTTTAAAGCAATGAATTTTTCATTTCATTATTTTCTAATTAAAAATTTATTTAATAACAATATGGAAACATGTCGGCTCATCAAGGTTCCGGATGAAGGATGACTGGATGTCAATAAAAAAAAAAAAACTTGTATGCAAATCAAGGACCTTTAGAGATAAAAGGCATATTTAAACGACTGAATTTATAATTTTAATATATCTAGTCAAGTGTTCAAAATTAAAAATGAAATTTTTCAATAAAAGAAGTTAAAAAGCATATTTTAAAGGATAGTGGGAATGAAATAAAAAAAATCTCTAAATAGTTGAGGAGTTTATATTTCTATATCTAAAGTCAAATAAAGTGACCCTTCTCTTCATTTATTTAATTGTTTGTTTAAGTATTTCTGATATCTTAGGGCGTTTTCCAAGGTCGTTTTTTTTAGTGTACATTTTGGAGTTAAGGCATATTTATTTATCCCGTTTGGTATAAATGCATTGACTGTCTTAAGTTTGAGCCCACTCCCCTTGACTTTTAGATTATCAATATTGACATTTATTAATATCTCTAACCTCTCGACCACGGGGAGAAGGGGAATTAATTAATATTTATATGCACGCGAATAGAGACCCCGAGCTATAATGGAATTTTTTTCTGTTTTCTTTATGACGGTCCTTCTCCCTTAACTTTCAAGTATCACTCGTCCCTCTTAGTTTGATCTCTCTCTTCAGTACCCTTAACTGTATTTAGAAACCCTGCTAATTAGTATTTATTCCTAATAATAACAATAATCATGAAAGTCAAAATGAATGAAATTTTTATTCCCTTTATTTTTGGCTGACCGTGCAGCAATTAAATATTTCACATGATAAAATAAAAATTTAAAACAATTTTTCTTTTGCATGTCAACACATAATTTAAGAATTAAGAAAATGTCTTAAGTTAAAAAGTAAAAATATCTCAAGTAATTTGACCTCTCAGTTGATGTTCGGTCCCTTGCGTCACTCCTGTGCCGTTTTCGGTAATTAACTGTCCCGAGATAAGCAGCCAAGACCTGCATATATCCATTTGTCTGTATGTGTGTGTAACTGAGCTAATAAATCTTCACCAAGCTTGTTTAAAACATTAAGCAATAATTTCTTTAAATTTGTTGTTAATGATAATTAAAATTTTTATAGTTGAAAAAGTTGAAAAAAAAGTGAAATCAAAATACATTCGTCCTTAATTGATGATAAGTTCGAATCTAGAATTTAACCTACAGTAATATATTTTAAAATGAGGGATTTCTTGCCTGGCCTTATAATTAAAAAAAAAAATTAAAATAAACATGGGGTGGGTAAATTCTTTCATTTTATTACTACATTCAATCATTAAATCAATTTAAACATTAAATTTAAGATTTTTTTTGTAATTATTATTATGATGATGACATAATATAAACATAATTGAAATAAATTATCGCATGAGACTGGATGCGAACCCGCGACTCTTGGTACAAATGCACGCTAACCATTACACCAAGGCCCAAGGGCTATTAAATTTAAGATAATATATAGTTTTATTATTTTGATTATTTTAAAATATAATTATTTTATTAATGTTAAAATTATAAATTATTATGTAGCCCTGGAGTCCGTCAAGTCAGTCTAATAATAAATAAAGACAAAATATTTATTTTTACAAAATCACGTTTTAATATTTATTTTTTACAAAATTACGTTTTTCTTCTCAATTTCAACTCATATTATATTTATAATAAATAAACATATTAGCCACGTCCCAAATGTTGTTCAATCATTTGAATGATAAAGTGACTGTAAATATTTATTTAGTTATATCAATTTCAAAGGGAATTTCTCGAAATTATAATATTTTATAGAGGGAAAAAATGAAATGCAAAAAAAATTTTCCCATACTTTATTTACAATAGTTCCCTACAGTAGTAAATTCCTATTCATTGTTTTATAAAATCATTCAAATTGAAAATAGATTTTTTTTTTAAATACTATTTATATTTTTGATTTGTATTTTAACTTCCCTTAACTCCATTAAATAAATGAATAATCATGTTTTGATTTTATTCAATATTTACAAAATCAATAAGAGAAAATTTATTTACTCAGAGATGTGTAAAACATGGAGAATCATCAAAATCTCGAAATCAAATTTTTTATGATAACAATACTTTTCTTATAGATGCAATTTCTTCAGACTCACGGAAAATAGATTTTGATATAATATTTCATTAAAATATTTTCGGTTATAAAAAGATTAAAAGACACCGTAATATTATCCGTAACTTGGCGGAATCATCAATAATTAATTTAATAAATATCCAATTATTTGAAAAAAAAAATTATTTTTAATGTTAAAATATTTTTAATATAACTATCGGCTATATATATCAGTTATAAGTAATAAAACACCTGAGCAATAAATAATTCAACTAATTTTGAATAAAAAATATCGCCAATCTGAGATCAACAATAAATTTCGTGCTGCACGAGATATAAAAATAAAAGAGTCAATTATTAAAATTCCTTAAATATAATATATTCCAAAAACTACTTATATTGAGTCATACTATTAAAGAGATTTTTTCTTCAATGATTTAAATAACAATTCATAAAATTAATTTAATTTTTATTTTAAATCAGATAAATTTTAAATTTCCGATTTAATGCTGTGATAAATTGAAATTCAAATAATAAATACTTAATAGAAGTGTAATCAAAGTGCATAAAAGTTATGATCCTATTATTTAGATATTAATTCATATTTTTATAGAAGTTTAATGAAAACTTGTTAATTTTTGGAATATTATAATTTATGAGGGTTGTTTTTATATTAGTACTGTAGAAACCTATTTAAATACTCTTTAATCTTAATAAATAATTTTACAAAAAATATTCTTTTTTTCACTAAAAAAAAAAAAACTTAATGTATAGTATTATACATCGGTTAGAGAGCGGCAAAAATTTATCGCGCACTACGGTTTTCTCAACTTTTCCTGCACTAAATCTTTTGAAACTTAACACTAGGCCTAATAGTTAAGATATTTGTCTCCGGTCTTGGATCAAATTTGATATCAATCCGTTATGTCCCCAATAGCCATCGATATCTAAACATTTATGTAATGAAGTTTAACCCCGTAATGGCCTCAATTGCCGAAAAGGGTTAAAAAAAAATCCGTTATGTCAAAAGAGATTAAAAAAATGTGTGCTTTTTATATTCTGTAAAAAAGATTTAATGTTCTTTAAAAGATTTATAAGATTAATGAAGTCAATGGCTGTTTGTTTATACACAGAAAAAGGAGCAGAAGCAGCCAAATTATAAAGCCTCCAATTTTCACAAATTAATGAGAATTTTCGGGAAAACTTTATTATCCCATCATCAGTCCTTCAAAATTGTTTAGCTTCCGGAGTTCAATCATATGGGCTGAGAATCTTTCATTCTCACTGAATAAGTAAGATAGAACAACTCGCCCGTACATATAATACATAAATATGCTCATATGAACAACTCCGACACCTAAACAATTTTGAAGGACTGATGATGGGATAAGAAAATTTTCCCGAAAATTCTCATTAATTTTTGAAAATTAGAGGCCTTTAAAATTAAAATAAAGACAAATTTATAATACTAACTAAACTTACGGGAATAACCTCCAGTAATGCCTCTCTGTTTCTCATTTTTCTTGCATCTCTCGACCTATATATTCCACTCACTCAATACGGGATTAAATTGAGAAAAGAAGAAGGTAAAATTTATATCTAAATGCCAATTTTGTTTCTCTTCTTCTAGCTATTTCAAAAAGATCGACAGCCGAAAATTCTTTCATTTTTTTTAACTTTAGTAATCCAATATTCAAATCGCCCCTGAATGGTCAGTCACGTGTAGCATATAACTTTTAGAGTTGGAAATTTTAATAAAATGATTCATTTTTGATATTCCCCTTAATCCTACTTATTTGCTAATTTTATTTGAAACGAGATTTGAAAAGAAATTCCTCTTATTTCTCGGGAGGAATGCTGCTGTTTAATATTTCAAATGACCTGAGCATAGAGATATTTGAAGAGGAATTTTATTCAAGTAGGCACCAGTGTTATTTAAGCCCTAGAGAGAAACCACCCTCACCACGCTTAAGAGTGGGAGAAAAAAAAAAGAGGAAATGGGAGGAAATCAAAGAGAGAAACGAGCGTCCCACCTTTGACTCCATTCTCAAGCCTACAATTCCACTCGATAGATTATTTTCCTACTCACCCTCAATCGGTACACAAAGAAAATGGCAATTTGAAAAATATACCTAACTTGAGATATAGACATTGAGATTGACTTGAATTTTTCAAACAAATCATTTTTTCTTTTAAGCTAAAAAAAAGGAGTAGAAATAAAGATATCGAATATTTGGGTTTAGCTGTCTGTTATCATAGAATTTTTCATGGAATATTTTCATAGAAAATGTTTTTACTGGTACATTCAATTTTAATAAAATTTATATTTTAACTTTCTCACTTTACAAGAGTGGATCCAGAGGAGTTTCTCGGGGGAAGGGGGGGGGGGTAATCTATTGTGACATCACACAATTTATGTCTTACTTCCGGTAATTTTAAGATGCATTCTGTACTTGTTTAACAGAATATATGTATATACAAATCAAATTTTTAAGTATTATATTAATAAAATTTAATTCAAAAAAAAATTCAACTTTACCCCCTCCCCTTGTATTCGCCCTCGATACTTTATCTAAATTCGTATATTTTTAATTTTCTTTTTAAATAGATTTAGATTTTCTTAAAGATATTTTTTTTCTTTCTCTTACCTAACTAGGACAAAAATCCGATGTCGAAATTTTGATGGAAAAACACGTTTTGACACCCCTTAAGTCCAAAGAAGTAAGTCCTACAAAATGGTCGGTCTGGCTGTGTACATAATAAAGCTTGAAGGAAATAAGCTACTAGGTTGAAATTTTATATTTAAGTTAGATACCCCACTGAGGCGCGAAAATAAGGTTTTATATAGAATCGGCAAAAAGGTACCTACTAGGACTTTAGTAATGCACTTTTTCAGTTTTTCTCTAACGATTTTGTTTAAAATTCATAAATCAATTATTTTTTTAGATGAATCGGATTTTCACAATGAATTTTTATTGTTTTTTATTGTGCATGAAATTTCACAAAATTCTTGTAGCGCAGGTAGCCCTGTATAACAGGGTTTCGCTTTAAAGCAGATCACTAATCGGAAGGAACCGTCACTCTACACAGTTAGATAATTAGAATAATATACAAAAGAAAATTTACAAAATTAATAAAATCATCCATTTTAAGTCCTATGCCTAATTATAAAAATTATTCTTTTAAGAAACTTCACGGGGCTTTAAATTCTCATCAAATTGCTGACAAGATCTCAATACTAACTCTATATGTATCTAGTCTATAGGTAAAATAGAGAGAAAAAACTATAAAGGCAATTTAATAGACTAATATTAATAATATCGATTCTCTAGTAAAACTTTGTTTTATAACCTTAATTTAAATAAATACCATAAATAATCGAACAAGAAGTAATTTAATGAGATGCAGGCTTGATCAATTGTCTCCGTACCCTTTTCTTTGATATAACATCTAATTGCGAGTCCAAAGAGGGTGAATCGGATTTAATAGGAGATCGCACTTTGTGCAAGTTTACGATTGTAATAGCAGTTACTTATTCCAGTTTAATTTTCACCAACTTAAGTAGTTCGTAGGTTTTATGTTGCGAAGAAAGCTTTAGGATTACTGCGAAAAGGGCATACTTTTAGTCATGATTTTATTTGTCAGATTATCTAATTTTATACTGCATTTCTAGGTTAAATAAATAAATAATACAATACTTAAGAATATAATTTATAGAACTTTTATTATTAGGTTAATACGAAAATCCAAAATTCCTTCTCACTAACATTTTTCAGAACTTCTGATTGAAATTTAGATGATGAAATTTCATGAATTTATAGAAATAATTATTAGTAAACAGGTTGACGAATTCACAATGAAATATTTGATAAAAAATTTAGTTTCTTTCAACTGGTAGGTCTTGGAATTTCATCTAAAGGTAAAAATTTGAACTTTTCGATTTTGTTGAAACACATAATATAATGATCTATCAATTAATTTAAATAAATAAGGTCAGTTTTAATTTATATATATTTGTTAAATAAATAAGATACAAATTGCCTAACTTTAAACTCTAACTCACTGGACAAATAAATAAAAAATCTGGTGTGACTGGCACACAGCACACAACTTTCTCTTACCTTCGGTAATCGAAAGTTGTGTACTGTGCTTGTCACACCAGATTTTTTGTTTCGACATGTATTTAGTTCCCGGCAGTAGGGAATATTTGAATTCAGATGTAAAATTTATAAGAATGGGAAAATATTTATATTTTGTAACCATGACAACCATTTCTCCTATCTTTCCTATGAAGCACAAGAGTAAAGTGTGCTTCAAACAATTTTGAGGGCAAAACGAGAATATACATTTGTAAGAGCATCTAAAAAATAATTGATTTTTGAATTTTAATCAAAATCGTTAGAGCGAATTTTGAGAAAATCGAAAAAAAAACTGAAAAAGTACATCAGTAAAGTACTAGTACTCTTTGGCCGATTTTGATTAAAAGCTTATTTTTCCGGTCCCGGGGGGTATTTAACTTAAATATAAAATTTCAGCCTCATACCTCAATTCCTTCATGCTTAAAAGTGCACACACACACACACACACACACACAGACAGACCATGTCGCGAAAACCACTTTTTTTGATTCAGGGGACCTCAAAACGTGAAGATCCATCAAAATCTCGACATCGAATTTTTGACATGAATCCAATACTTTCTCTCTATATATATATTACATATATACATAGGTAAGAGAAAGTAAAAATAAAGGGTCGGACTAAGCCGAGCGCACAACTTTGCCCACCCAATATTCAAAGAAATAACGCAACGCGACTATTTGTTTTGATTTTGCTCTGTTGCTATGCAAAATTTTCGAATTTAAATGATATTTTAACAAATTTATGACAAAACAGGGCACTCAGATTATATATCATTTTACTCAGGTGAAAGTCTAATTTCTGAATATATAAAAAAAATTATAGGTTATGTAAGAAAAAAAATATTGGTCTCCCCCCCCCCCCCGTGGTCTGATGTTTACCAAAAGCTTTTCAGTTCTTGGCCTCTACCAGTGGCGTATTCAGGGGGGGGCCCAGGGGGCCGGGCCCCCCCCCCCCCAAAGCCTTCTCCAAAACAAAAAAATACCTATTGTTTTCCCTAATAATTTTTTTTTTTTTTTTAATAATTATTTTATTAACTCTCCTAAATTCTAAAATCTAAAAAAAAACTTATAAATAATTGAAAAAATCTCTAATATTTACGAATTTTGTGTTAAAATTATTTTTTATTTCAAGAAAAAAAATTTTTTTTTATTTGTTTTTTATTTATAATTATTATAAAAAAAATTTCTCCACTTTAAGTTTCTTGGAAAAGGGGGGGGGGGGGGTTTCAAAAACTTTTGGGCCCCCCCCCCAAGCAGAAATCCTGGCTACGCTACTGGCCTCTACCCCTAGTTTATGGGCAAAATTTCAAAACAGTTGAACAAATAGTTTTTGAGTTTTCGTTGACGAAAAAAAATTACCACAGACATACACACACACACAGACATCATTCCAAAAACTTCTTAAATGGATTCAGGGGACCTCAAAACGCATTTTGGCAGCTTCAGAAAAATTTCGATTTTTTTTACGATTAACTTTACCTGCCCAACCTACGGTTGATGGGCAAAGTTAAAAATGACTAGGTCTAAATGACCTTAGATGCCTAAAGAGACATTAAAAATAAATAAAATATATATTAAAATATTAATCTTAAAAGGACGTCCAAAGTAATTAAGATAAATTTAAATAATTAATGAATTATAAGTAGTGAGTATTTTGCATGTAACATATGCATTTATAGGCCGATTTTTGATTTTATCAACAAGTGAGTTTATTTAAAGCTTATGGGGTGGGGATTATAAATGGATAATGGAAAACATCCAAGTTCCATTTGTAAGTTGACTACTCAAACTACTTGACGGTTTGACAATTGATTATAATTTTATTCTATTCATTCATTTATTTATCCATTCATTTTGTTTTTGTTTTTTTTTTATAATTATTATGTTAGTTTAGTTGAAAAACTTATATTGCCTAGTAAAATAGTAGGAAAATTATATCAATAGATGGCTAAAAAAAGAGATTCAACAATAGATAATAAAAAGGAGCGGGCAGTCAAGTAATGATTCTCCACGAAATAAAAACTCTCTGTTAAGGTTTATTTCGAGACTCATTACCTGACTGCTCGCATTATCTATTGTTTAAATAATACAGCCACTTTATTTCTTCAGATTGTAGTGTTCTTGATTCGCACCAGTAACTCCCATAAACAATAATGGACTAAGGGAAACAAAATTAAGGATGTGGCTATTTATTTGCACATACTGTTTGTACAAATAATTGGCTATTTGCACATGGTGCACATTGCTGCTGATCCTATTTGCACATACTGTATCTGCAAGTAATTGGCTTTTTGCACATACTGTATGTGCAAGCAAATGGCCAGTACAGTATGTGCAAATAGCCACATCCTTCAATTTTTCAACTTTTATCTGTCACTCATGTCAAATAATAATCTCAGTCATGGCTAAAATTCTTTTATTTTATACAAATCAAAAATTAAAAAAAAAAAAAGATTGACGACTTGACAAAATACTTTTTTTCGTAATTATTATTAGTGTTACAAGGCTTTAAAATAAAAAAAATTTGCAATTTCGCAATTAGAAAATAATTATATTCGTAGAAAAGATCAATGCCGCTACTTTTGATTTCGACAAAATAACTTAATTGAAATAATTGTGAGATCAGGACTCTATAAACTTATTATTATATTAAAATAAAAAAAAATAAATTCTCAAAGGTCGTGTGATTCTTTGTCAGTTTGATTATATGATCTTCAATCTGTCTTGTCCAAATTTATTTCACCTTTAAAAAAAGGCATTCCGAAAAAATTCTTCAAAGATTGAGCACTGTGTTTATCTTTAAAGGGTTGATGGGTGTAGAAGAAAAAAAAAGAGATCTTTTGACCTGTCCGAAGGTCGGCGGCTGCTGATTGGACCTGCCCATCCAGATTGGGATCTTTATCAAGTGATAAATTGCTGTAAGAACAATAGACATGTAATTGAAATCTCACCCGGTTAGATGCATCCCTGATATCTGGTGGATTATATACGGGTACATCTGATATTTTTTTTAGAAAGCTTCGGCTAAAGATCAAGTAGAAATCGATTATATTAGAAAATGTCTATCTCATGATATTTTACTTTCTCTAGAGCAGAGTTTCCCAACCTTTTGAAGCCATGGCGGAATAAGATTAAACACTAGGAGGCACCCTTTCTTAAATAAAAAAAAGCCCCCGAGTTTGGCGTAGTAGGTAGCGTGCCTACCTCCTATACCAAACGTCGCGGGTTCGGACCCAGGCAGTCCGATGATTTTATTTGGATACCAGATGGCTTAAATAGAAATGCCTGAACCCTCAATAATATATATTAATTACAACGGTTACCGTCTAAAGTCTTAAATGGCCTGAGTTGCCGAAAAGACTGTGTGAATGTGAGTGTGAATGAGAAAAAAGTGTGAATGTTTAATAAATAAATAAAATAAAAAAATAAAAAAAATAAATAAAAATAAGTTTAATATGTAAATTTATTGAAATATTATTTTGTTTATTCCAATATCTCGCGGCACCCCTTAGGCAGCGTTTAATTATTACGTAACGCAATTTTTGAAGATTTTTGACCTCCCCCCTCCCCTCCATGTAACGCACCGTAACATTTTTCTGGACCCTTCCCCCTAGTTGTTATGTAACGCTCAAGTGGCCATTTTTATCTAAAAGTCACAATTATGTTGCGCATTTTACCGGAAAGTCTTTAAAATACCAGTTACGTAACGCGTTGTTCAACCCCCCCCCTCCCCCCAAATTGCGTTACGTAATTACGTAATACTTGTACGCTCCCTTAGCCAACCACGCGGCACTCTTGGGTGCCGAGGCACACCGGTTGGGAACTGCTGCTCTAGAGACTCTCCTTCTGACTAATTCATTTCCTTTATTTTATATTCGATTAAGGTCCTCAAATCCATACAATTGCAAATAAAAACTACCCTAAATTTTCATCTAGGCTATAATTTATTTATCATACCCATTAACTCAGGAACAAGGGGCTTTTTTTCAGAAATTTGTACACATTATTTAATCAAATCTAAATTAATCCGGTTAAAAATCAAAATTAATCAAAACTATTGTACTTAAAAGAAAAATTCCTCTTCTCTTTTTGTTTACATAAACAGTTTATTTTTTTATTCAACAAATGTGTGAGTTTGTTTTGTTTGTAGGTCGAAAACCCCAAGGCCCCCGGGAATCGAACCCAGGATCTCCAGTGTTTCCAGGGCATCGGTGTGCTAGCCCTTGTATCCACCAACAAATAGACATACTCACACCTTTGTTAAATATATCTATGATTGTTTTAACAATGTTTAAGCAAGTTTATTTTAAAACAATTGTTATTGAATGAAAAATTTAAATGGTCATTTAAAGGAATTCCTTAATCTTAATATAATTTCACTATTTAGATGGAGCTCATAATAAGAGATTTAATAACTTAACCAATCCAAGATAAGAGAAGAAACATTTCCTCTTGTTATGGTAAACTATTTATTATAACTCAGATATATACAAATCCAATAGATACAACCGAACCATTTTAATTATATCTTAATAAATAGCTAGATAAGATCCAAGAGCTAATCTGACTTTATCTCCAAGTTCAATTCAAGTAAATCTAACTTTATTAAATCATCGGCTTCGAAATTAAAGCTTGATTGAATTCCAATGGTACCGGAGATATAGCCTTGTTTTATTCACTCCTGAATATAAATGGATGGCATCCTAGCGAGAGAGGCTGTCATTTTGACTAAACTTATTGTCTTTGCAAAGATTACTATGCAAATTGTCTAAAAGTTGATTGTTTGAAGTGGGAGGGGGAGGGGCTCTTTTAGTGGGGGGAGGGGAGGGGTTGGTAGCTCTCTATCCCTGGAAATAATTGGTGAATAACTTTTGATAAATTAATTCTTATATTTGTAATTCCAACTAAAAAGCAATTTGCTTTAATTTTAAGTCTCTCATGCAATGACATTTAACTATTGAAATAAATAAATAGTCCTTTAGAAGTTTATACCAAAAGCTTTGTTACTTTACTGTTTTCTCATTTCATAAATTAATTAACTTAAATTACAAATCAATTGAATATTTTTGAAATATTAATTCATTTTCTTATTCATCTAATAATTTTGAGGAAGAAATCAATTGGTTCAAGTTACACATAAATGATCAAACTTAAAATTTCTATTATGTAGAGCCTAATCTAAATCCATTAGGTTATTTTAATTTCCTACCTTTCAGAAAATAAAAACAATTTTATTTAAATAATTAAATAAATAACTTTCGAGATCAATATATTTGAATAAGATATTATTAATATTCAATGAATATCTCGATTCCAACTTGACAAGTCTATATTTAACAATTTTATGTATTTTATTTTTTGTGACCTCTCCGGAATCGAACCCAGGATCTCCAGCCTATCCGGGATGTCGATTTTCTAACTATTTCCACCAGGCTACGGACCATTACCAATACCAACTTTACTAAAATTATTTCTGCGACCCTTGATAAAAGTTTTTCTGCTTACATTAGATTGTTTAAAAAGACCAAGATGTTGTCCCTCTGTTTGGGGGGAGGTTTTTTTTAACTTCTCACTTCAATTATCTAAAAGTAGAGAAATGCAAGCCATCTGTATATACAGGGAACTGTGAATATTATATTCTCAAGAATTGTTAGTCTTGAAATATTTAAAGAATACAAAGGCAACTAAGAAATATTGGATTTCTAATATTTCTTTGTTTATAAATTAAAAATTAATTAATTTATCTTCTTTTGATTTAGTTGGAAATTCTAATTAAAACTTTACTAAAATATGCTAATTTGATTTAAAAATTTAAAGAAGAACCAACTTGACTATTAATTTTCGATTTTAATTTTATCTAATTAATAACTAATAATAACTAAGTAAACTAATAACATCATTATAATTGATGTTAATTAACAAATATTTAATTTCATTATACATGTAGGAGTATACAATTTTTTTTAAGAATGTAAATTAAATTATAAATAATCAAATGGGAACAGGTTTTTGACATTTTTATTGCTTTCTTTATCCTTATACTGTATTTACTCCTTGACCAAACAAACAAGAACAACAAAAGAAACCGCAACAAAGGTGCCCGCAATCACCTTGGCGCTTCCCTTTCTACTCTCCACCTTCTCTCCATTCACCCCAAAACGTAATTAGTGACTCATTATTAATGTAAGGCTTAGATAAAGGAGTCGAGAGATAAAATTTGTTTATCAGCATCTGGATTAATAATTTGATAAGTAAATGTAAAAGATTCTCGAAATTATAAGGATCAAATTTCGGTTTATTAATTAAAATCAGAAATATATAAATATCTTCTACACCAATGATGTCATATTAAATTAATACAATAAAATGAATTATTTAACTTGAAAATTCGTAATTACTTTTAACTAGATTTACATAATAGTTTTTTTTTCTTTTTATTCCACTTTTTTTGGCTGCAGAGGCCATTAGAGTTTTAATTTTACATATATATTATTACATTACTACACTCTGATTTCTGGGACTCACCAATCCCAGATTTCACCGCGCTTGGCAATGCTTAACCGCAACGATCGTTACCCTGCTAGAGAACTCTTTCTTCACTACTAGACAATTAGTTTATAAATATAGAAGAAGAATAGAAGAGAATACTTTTCTCATTTTCATGCCAATTAAAATTTTCTTTCAAAATTTTATGGGTCTTATAAACCAAAACCATTTCTGGGATTGATATAATTCTTTGACTTGACACAAGAAAAGAAAGATTATCATCACGAGCACTCCCTCCCCTTGAAATTGTTTTATGGAAAACTGAAAAATATTAGACTTAGCTATATTTTAAATTTTTATAGTTATCATTTCTTTTAAGCTAAAGTAGTAATTTGGCTCATTTTTTTGTTAGAATTTGTCTTAGAAAAATTAAAAGTTTTTCAGTCCCACTAATTTTTGATTAAACTTAACCTTGTGTTATTTATTTATATATAATTTAATTAAAAATAATCCAATTAAAAATTGATTACTTATGCTTAAATATTTTTATATTCATCTAAGAAATTTTTATTTTATTTAAATATCCCATCTCAAAATTCTTTAAATGGTCCTTGAAAGTTGGCCATTTGTTTGTCAGGACATTATCCTGTTTATTTACAGAGGAATGTCTTCCACTTGTCTTACTAGGCTGCCAACTAGTTTCCAGACAACACTTACGCCAATTAAATTGCCTGGAAAGTTTATTCTGAACTGAAACATCTAATGATCTATTAATGTTAGACATGGAACTAAAAATTAACCTTGACGTTGATAGTTTAACAAAGGTGATAAATAAAGACCTTAATTATTAAAATTTTTAGGATGTTAGGCTATTTAAATTAATTTAAAACAAATTTTATTAAGCGAAGGAAAAAAGACCTCGACTTAAAAAAAAAACACTTATATAAAAGTCCTAGGGGGCCATGGATTATTAACAGGAGGGCCGTGAAAAGTCACAAATGTAACAAATAAATCATTATTGTTAAGTAAATTTAAATTCTTGGATTATAATTATAAAATTTAGATAATGTATTTTGCCGATGGCCAAGGGCTAAAGGCTTGAATAATAAAAAAAAAAAGATAATGTATGAAATGTTAATATATTTGCTAATTTTTTCCCTAAATATACAAAACTTAATGACAAATTACTGAAAGCTTCTTTTGAAATTGCTTTATTGTTTATAACGGTCACAAAAACATATAAATCCTATACAGTTGTCAAAAATCTTGTTTTACTATAGCTGCAATAAAAATTTGTGAAATGATTCTTAATTGTTAGTTCAGAAATAGCTGAACCTCTTAAATAAATTCCCTTATACAATCATACAATTAAAACAAGAATTGACTGTATTTCCGAAAATTTTAAAATAACAAAGCAGAAAATTTGTCATTTAGCTCGATGAATCTACTGACTATACCAATTAGTAAATGCATTGACTGTAAGTGTATTCATATACGAAATTTAAAATTGTTTTTTAACCAATCCTAATTTATATATATATATATAAAAAAAAAAAAAAAAAAAAAAAATAGGGGGGCCATGAGATATTGACTTGGAACCAAAGTCTATAGCTCCCCACCCTATTTTTTCCGATATAACTTCGATATAAACTAATATAAGGTGGCTTCTCGTATTTTTGCTTTTTTTCCTCACATCCTCACATTATAAAAATTTTAATATTAAAGAAGATTTTATAAATTAGGACCAGAACATTTTTTTTTTAAATTAGATTCGATTTACTCTTCCATTTTTTTATAACCTACTCACCTCTTTTCGTTTAATATCATTTTCATTAATATAATTATCACACCACATCTACTAATCAATCCTGTTTTTTTTTCGCAAGTGATTTGGATTCACATTTCAAATCAGAGACCTTGTCAAGTGAATT
The DNA here is from genome assembly GCA_023213315.1 of Euborellia annulipes. Classification (NCBI taxonomy): domain Eukaryota; kingdom Metazoa; phylum Arthropoda; class Insecta; order Dermaptera; family Anisolabididae; genus Euborellia; species Euborellia annulipes. Next base: position 40,283 of record JAKCPI010012166.1, on the reverse strand, counting down.
AACATTCTCTAGTCTAATTGCTTGTCCGTCTTTGCGTTAATCCGAATTCAAGTTTAAGCCTCACCATGAATGCTCTTCCTGTCCTGTTTCTAACTCTTGCTTCTCTTCAATCTTGAACTAAAGACAAAGTTGGTTCCAAGTCACTCATCGCTAAATTCAGATTAGTATTTAAGTTATAACTCTTTTTTATATAAAAAACTGTGCCTAATTTTTATTTAAATTTTAACATCTCCCCTCGGGACTTGGTATAGGGATTAGCGTGCTGGCCTTCTGTACCAAGGTTCGCGGGTTCGCATCCCGTCTCATGCGACAATTTATTTGATTTTAATTGGCTACCAATAAATTGAAATAAATAGAGACGAGGCTAAATGGCCTCCATTCCCAAAAAAGACTTAAATATATTAAAAAAAAATTTTAATAGCCCTATATTAAAAGAGGGAAATTTAAAACTAAGTCAGAGAGGGAAATTTAAAACCTTAAAATTGGTGCAATTGCTCACCTTAGGCTTCCCCTATTAATAATAATTCAAACCAACAAATGCTTTAATAAATATCAAAAATGCTTCAACAGGAATACATATGTTAAGTTTTGTTAAGTTTAAATAAAATGGTCTACCTTGATCAGAGGGTAAGCTTAATTGTTAAATAATTTTTTTTATGCTAAAGAGAATCCAGAAAAGCTTTTTGGCCCCTATGAAAGTTGCATCAGTTTTCCATAAATTCGTAAAAAAGCTCTTTCAAGGTGTTGGACTTATATTGATATTTAGTAAAGTACTAATGAATACTAATTAAATTAACTTCTGAGTATAATTTCAAAACCATAAAATAGCCTAGCATTTTGATCTTTTGATAAAGATCCCATTATCAAAAGCGAGATTTGCTCAGGTGATAGCGCTCCCCAACCCTTTGTTAAGAAAATTAGTTTTAATTCTATAGATTTTGAATTAAACCAAATATGAAAATTTTATTGGAAGAAAATAGGACATGATGAATAATTTTGCTGCCATTTAGATGGTTTTACGATGTTATAATTAAATTCAGTTCAATTTTCTATCCAAACAAAAAAATCTGGTGTGGTTTTGTGTCGACATATATTTAGTTTCCGACAGTACGGTACATTTGAATTCAAGATATAAAATTTATATATGTGAAAATATTTATTTTTTGTTAAGAGTAAAGTGATCTTCAGAAGATATCAATGACAAAATGAGAATATACATTTTAAAGAGCATCTAAAAAATAATTGATTTTTGAATTTTAATCAAAAACGTTGAAGCGAATTTTGAGAAAATAAAAAAAAACTGAAAAAGTGCATCAGTAAAGTACTAGTACTCTGGTCGATTTTGTTCAAAAGCTTCTTCTCATGTCCTATGGAGATGCCTAACTTAAATATAAAATTTCAACTTCCTAGCTCTTTTCGTTCTTGAAATATTTTGCTCACAGGCAGACAGACGCACACACTTACAGACCATGTTGAGTAAACCACTTTTTCGAATTCAGGGGACCTCAAAACGTGTATTTCCATCAAAATCTTGTCATCGAATTTTTGACATGAATCCAATACTTTTTCTCTATATACTGTATATTAACTTATGTAGAGGTAAGAGAAAGTAAAAATCAAACTTATCAGAAATATCTTGAAATATTGAAATCAATAGGCCTATATATAAAAAATAATGATACCTAATAAATATTAGATCCCCCATTGTCTCTTCACCCTCCCTCTTTCAAATTATCATTATAATTTATTAATCAAAATAATCTAATTTTGGAAATCAATTTCAATAGATAACTCATTACCATTACTCCAAATCATTAATGCTATCTTATAGCAAACATTTCAATTTATATTAAAATTATATATATAGACTATATATTTAAAAAAAAGCTAATTGATTTATATTTTGAACTCTATATCCAGAGAAATCAATATCCTCGAATATAATTACTAAATTAAATATTCAATTCACAAATGAATTTTCACAGTGATTTATTAAATGATACCGAATTCATAAATTGTTGTATTGTTTGTTTGCAAATTATAAATTACTTTCTTTAATATATAATTAGAGATACCATAGTTTTTCTTGTTCTAGTTCTTATTATTATAAATGTTTGTCTAGTTTCAAACGACATGGAATTAAGTCCAATGACTTTTAATCGTGGGTCTTAAGCTAAAGAGACGCTCTAGTCCTCTTTACGGGGAAATATACAATTTTAGTTTACATAAAATTCTCGCCTTGTAGCCTCGCGTGGACAATTATCTCAGTTGAGTGACATCTTCATGGAATGGTCTGCTATTTAGATTTTTTTTTTAATATTATATATAAAGTAGTGAATTGGAACGAGGCCCCGAGAGAGCCACGCCCCGTGTATTGCACGCAAACAATACATTTGTGGCAAATGTTATAATATATTAGATACATATCAAGTCATCTGAGATTCTGTCGTTTTTAATAAATCAATAATCGTATGTATTTTTAGTAAAATCGTTTCTATAATATCAACTTCTCGGACTTGGTGTAGTGGCTAGCGTGCTGGCCTTCCTCGGGTTCGGATCACAGGCAATCCGAGGATTTTATTCAAGCCATTTGGATAAAAAAAAAAAAACTTTTGAACAAAATCGGCCAAAAAGTAGTAATACTGGAGTACTTTTTCAGTTTTTTTTTCGAATTTCTTAAAATTTGGTCTAATGATTTTGATTAAAGTTCATAAATTAACTATTTTTTTGATGCTCTTTAAAAAGTTTATCAGTAAGTCTTTTCCTAAAATGGGTTTGAAGTACACTTTACTGATGTAGTATTTCAGATTTTTACTTTCTCTTATTTCCAATGAAAGCATCCGCAGCTCAGCGCCACCTATGAAACGCAAGTGGTCAAGTTTGGAACTAAGGTGCTATGGGAAACTATATATATCTCGACAAAAAAATCTGGTTTCACAGCACTCTCTTACCTTCGTAAATCGAAAGTTGTGTGCTGTTTGTTAAGTCACACCAGATTTTTCAATTTAAAGATAAAACAAAATTTTTCGATTTTGAATACCAAGTTAGGATAATATAAATTAAACACTCCTAATTAATAGACGTAAATTATATACGTGTAGTTTCATTGCTGGGAGTCACCAAAAAGACCCCAAATTTTGATTAATAAATAAATTATTTATCACTCAATTTTGTTTTTTAATTAAATAAGTGCTAGTTTTAAAATCAATAGCCAAATTGTTTAATATTAATGAGAAAAATGTTGATTCTTATTTCATTCTTTTGTATTCCAATAAACCATTAATTTTGAAATAAAAAAAAATATTTAAACGGCCTTAGATGTCAAAATGAAAAATTAAATATCCATCAAAGCTTTATTTAATTCATATATTTTAATAAATTATAAATTTATTTAATGCCATCTAGTATAGTTAAAAACTCTATGATAAATCGATATTTATATGATAATCATTTTAAATTGAGTTTATTATAACAAAGATAATCAAGAAATCTATTCAATCGATTTTATAAATAAAAAAAATTACATTGTAAAGAAAACAATTGATAAAAAGAATAAATTTGTTTGCCTCTGGGGCGTAGCACAATAGAGTTCTTAACTTTTGAGCTAGAGGTCTCATGCAACAAAAATTGATTGATACCCAATTTAATTAAAATAAAAATGGCCTCCGATGCCGAAATAGACCATAAACAAATAAAAATCTGTTATATTCTTACATGGACTTCATTTGAGGAGGGGGCCGGGCCACAAAAAAAAAAAAAAAAAAAAAAACACCATTTTTTAATTAAAAAAATTTTTTTCTTCCCCCCCCCCACCACCCCCCCCCAAATTATTTTTTCGGGGGGCATCCCCTTAAGAATAGAGAATTGCCGAGTAGTTCCTTCCCTAAATAGGGGATTTGAGGAAGCCTTGAAAGGATTACGATATAAACAGTGATGAAATGATCCCTCGTTAAAGAGTCAGTCTCACAATGTCAGTCCAATTGACTTGTTACACGAAAGCTTTTCGGATAAATAAAACGGTATCCCTGTATGAGAGCCTATTCAGTCCAATGAATTAAATTGATTAGTGAATACAAATATTAAAATTTTAAAATAACTTTCCTAGTTAGCTAAATATTCTTAATAAAATATTGAATTTATTTGAAATTTTCTCAAGTTTATACAATTTGTCTTTGCATTAATGCAATATTTTAAGGAAGCTGTCAAAATTTCATTCAACAAGAAATATATTTAAGTTTAGATGCTATTAGTATTTGCTCTTCATTCAAAATAACCTGTAAAATATCTTTCTTCATGTTATATATTTTAAGAAATGAATGGGTTTGTATGTTATTAAGCATTTCAACACGTTGGTTGTTTTTTTTTTTTTTTATTTATAAATGCCAATTACAATTACGTACTATATTTACATAATTTATTATTATAATTAGCGTTTTGGAAATTCAATTATATAATTATTAATTAATTTATTAATTAAATTTTCATAATCTATCCGATTGATTAATTTTATTGTTCTAATATATGGCTCGTGTAGAGCCACCATTTAAAGAGAGAAGAAGGCTACAAATTTTTTTAAAATTTTTCAGATCTATACAACCAACACCGGTGACGGCACATCTTACTTCTGAAACCCCAGCCAGCCCTGCTTTCAACTCTACAGTCTTGTGTGAGTGCAAATAATTTTTTGTCTATATGTGTATCTCAGAGCCGAATGGTAGATCACTCTTTTATTTTCCTTATCTTTGCTATTAAAGATATTTCAAATAAATTTTTAACTTGTTACTTGCAAACAAGGGCGGATACAAGGGGGGGGGGGGGGTAAAGGGGGTAATTACCCCCCTGAGATTTGAAAAAAATACTTTTTTTTCGAAAAAAAATGTATTTTGAATGTAAAATTTTAAAATTAATACTTAAAAATTTCATTTGTATTTATATTCTGGCAAACAAGTACAGAATGGGCCTATAAGTTACCGAAATTAAGAAAAAATAGTGTGTTGTGCGACGAGTCACACCAGATTACTCCCCCCCCCCCGAGAAACACCTCTGGATCCGCCCTTGCTTGCAAAAACTGTAACAGTAACAGAGTGTAAGTTTATCGTGAGAGAAAAAATAACTCTAAATTCAGATGTTAAAAGTTAACGTTTTTGCTTAGAGAATACACCTGCATATATTTATATCTTGAAATATGCCAAACGCGCAACGCGAAATTTTAAAGATTCACGACAAAATCTGTTTCCAATACTATCTACTTACTTTTATTATAAATTCTATTCTCGTTTTGAAAAAATTTTATAATCTGTTTGGAAAATAACAAAAAAAAAAAAAAAATCATTTCCTTTTTTTATCGTTCAGGAAAACGAAAGTAGTAGGCCTATAATCCTAATCCAAGATGCCTAGAGATCCAGGAAATTAAGTATGAATTCTACATTTTTACTTTTTTTTATTATTTTCTTTTAAAATTTAAATAATTTTTTATTAGCAAAAAAAAAAAAAATAATAATTTTTATAGAATTCATTAATCAATTCAATATGTTTTAAAATATTTGCCAACATCATATTATAATATATTAGATCTCCCGTATACAAACATATTCATAATTTAACAATTTAAAATCAATATTTAAACCCGTTAATTTGTTTTTGGGTAATTTATTGATTTCACCCTATCTAATTAATATAATTGATTTCGCTAATTATTCATAGTCTAGTATTTATTTTTGGCAATGCGTGTGGAGTTTCAATGCTCAGTAGACTCAAAGAAAATACACGGGTGGAAGAGGCGAGGCTCCTCATAAATTATCCCATTTTTACCTTTACTTCTCAAACAACCCCATCCCCAAATTCAACCCCTTTGCTCGTAGATTTCCTATTATAATTATGGCTCTAACGACAAGCGATAAATTCGCGGGGTTATTAAACGACTCTCCAATAGAGATAAAGGGATTATCGTGTCGAAACAAGCCTTAAACTAAAAGATGGCTTGTTTTAGAGAATGACGAAAGCTCTTTGAGGTGAAAAAGACACCTTGCAAGTCATTTAGAATATTAATAATAATAAAGTTTAATCAAAGTGGAATAAATTGGTACGGCACTTAAAATATACGTATTAATTTATTTAACATGAATAAGTTGAAATGAGAAGAATATTAGATAATTAAATAAAGGCGGCTGCACAATTATTTAGTTCTATTAAGATGAATTATTATTGATATCAGGGGCGTATATAAGGGGGGAGGCGAGGCCCCCCCCCCGAAATTTTCCAATACATATATAGGGATATACAGACATTAGCGGGTCTCGTCCCCCCCCCCCCCGAAATGTTTGATCGGCCCCGCAATGCAAAAAATTATAGAGAAAATGTTCCGCGGGGCGGCAAAATTTTCGTGTCTCTAAAAAAAGGGTAAAATTATTTTCAGGAGCGGGAAAAAAGTTTATTTTCGCAAGGTGGAAAACTTTGGTTCCGCAAAAGCAAAATTTTTCGCAGAAAAATTTTTGAGTTCAGGCCCCCCCCCCGAAAAAAATTTCTACATACGCCTCTGATTGATATTAGGCCACTACAATAAATGGCATTGCTTTTAAATTATTTTTCAATTCGCCTACAGGTTAGGCATACCACCTTACTAACAACTTTGCAGCCAAGGAATTAAATAAAAGTAAAAAAACTTTTATTTAATTGTTAATCGTCGACGTTTCGGTCGCAAATCACGACCTTCCTCAGGACGATTAATAATAGAATACAAGATTAACATTCTATTCTAACATTCATTTCTAATTTTAGAATAGAATGTTAATCTTCTATCAATTAATCGTGCTGAGGAAGGTCGTGATTTGCGACCGAAACGTCAACTATTAACAATTAAATAAAAATTTTTTATTTAATTCCTTGGCTGCAAAGTCTCCTATAGCCAATTCAAAGTCTACAGCCACTTCTTATCGCTTATTAACAACTTTTAAATTGAACTTATCACTTTGAGTAAAACCAAATTAGATTATTTATTTTGAAGAGTTAGCTTATATATACGATACTAACTTTCCTTGTGAATATCAACAAAATCAACACTTAAAAATTATCAATTTTTTTTCGCTTAAATTCACAGATATGATCAGTTTTGGACTGGTCCACCAGGATACAGTGGGCTCCAAATATATTTAAGGTTTTTTTAATGAAAATTAATTAAATTTTTACTTCTTTCTATTTCTATTTAACTTAGAAAATTTAAAAATATTACAAAGGAAATTTTGAAAGTGGAAAATTTTTAATGGCAGAAGATAGAAATGAATTAATTTATGATGAAAAATATAATAAGGGATTAAAGTAAGATCATGCAAATCATGCAGGAATTTATTGTATCCTGTTATACAGTATTACAAAAATTTCATTTCCATGTACTGGCATACTCAAATTTATTTTTAGCATACAAATTTGTAATTACATTGTTATCGACGCAAGTATCTTGTGAGAGATCATTTTCAAAGTTGAAATACATTTTAAATCGAATTAGAAATTGCTAAAGTCAGAAACATTTGGAAGCATTTATGCTCATGGCGTGTGAAAAAGATATTCTGAATAATATTTTAGTTTTTTTTTTTCTTATTCACACTCACGCTCAAACACATTCATACTGTCATTTCGACAACTTAGGCCATATAAGGCTGACGATAACCCTTATATTAATAATATATACGTATATCTGGGGTTCAGGCATTCTTATTTATGCCATTTGATAATAATCGAGTTATTGATATTATGAAAGAAAAAAGTCAAATATCAAAAAAAGTTATTTAATTAATAATATATATTTGAAATTACTTCATTATGTACTTAATTTTTTTGCAATTATTTAAAAAAATCTTTTTTATTATTTTCATAAATATGTGTATAAATAACTAATGTACTTTTTTATAATTTTTTTTCCTTAGATTTAATTTTGTGGTCCTACGTCACCAATATTTCCCGGCCCTAAATGTGTTTCCAGTCCAGCCCTGGATATGATTTAAAAATAACAAGAAAATATGTAAAGTTTCTATTGGGATCTAAAAAAACAGACCCATTAATTAAATACACCTTAATTTAATATTTTATAAACATTGTTAAATTGCAAATTGCCACTTATTTAATTGTCATAAATTTGCTTAAATTGGATTTTAATAGAAAGTATTCCTGACCTTTAAACTATTCTGGTCCTTTAATTTATTATCTGATCATGATATCCGACTAGAATAATTACTTTAATGGATAATATCAGATCTTTTCGAAATGAAATTTTCAGAATAATGACTGAGTAGATAGTTATAAATAACAGACAGGCAACAGAGGGAAAAATAAATGATTTTTTAAGAATTTGCATTTTAATCGAATCATGTTTTTTTCTTCTTTAATAAAATTTTTTTTTCTAAATAATTAAACTTTAAAAACAGACATTATAATTAGAAAATAAAGAAAATGGTATTAAAAAAAAAACAAATGGGAGAAATGAGATAGTTTCCATTTTATTATTTTTAAATATTTAATTAAAAAATAAATAAATAACTCTATAGAAATATGTGATAAATTTTTTTCCTATTTATGCTTGTTTAATAGTGATATATGCCAGCGGGCTTGGTGTAGGTGTTATCGTGCTGGCCTTGTTTACCGAGGCTCCCGGGTTCGGATCCCAGGCTGCCAAATGGCTTAAATAAGAATGCCTGGACCACAAATATATATATTATTAATATAACGGTTATTGTCAAAGTCTAAAATGGCCTAAGTTGCCGAAAAGTCTGTGTGAATGTGTGTGTGAGTGTGAATGAGAAAAAAGTGTGAGTGTGTTTAAAAAAATCTGGTGTGACTGGCGCTCAGCACACAACTTTCTCTTACCTTCGGTAATCGAAAGTTGTGTACTGTGCTTGTCACACCAGATTTTTTGTGTCGACATGTATTTAGTTTCCGACAGTAGGGTACATTCGATTTTCAAGATGTAAAATGTACAAGTATGACAAAATATTTATATTTTGTTACCATGGCAACCATTTCTCCTATCTTTTCTATGGAGTACAAGAGTAAAGTGGTCTTCAGAAGATTTCAATGGCAAAATGAGAATATACATTTTAAAGCGAATCTAAAAAATAATTGATTTTTGAATTTAAAAAAAAATCGTTGGAGCGAATTTTGAGAAAATCGAAAAAAACTGAAAAAGTTCAACAGTAAAGTACTAGTACTCTTTGGTCGATTTTGTTCAAAAGCTTCGTGTCACGTCCCCCCCTGCCGACAACACTGTGTGAATGTGGTGAATGTGAGTGTGGAATGAGAAAAAAGTGTGGGAAATGTTTTGTTTTGTAAACAAGAAAAACAAGAGTAAAGTGGTCTTCAGAAGATTTCAATTGCAAAATGAGAATATACATTTTAAAGAGAATCTAAAAATTAATTGATTTTTGAATTTAAAAAAAATCGTTGGAGCAAATTTTGAGAAAATCGAAAAAAACTGAAAAATTACAACAGTAAAGTACTAGTACTCTTTGGCCGATTTTGATTAAAAGCTTACGTGTCCCGTCCCGGGAGGTGCCTAAATTAAATATAAAATTTCAACCTCCTAGCTCTTTCCCTTCTTAAGATATTTTGTTCACAGACAGACACACACACACACACAGACAGACCATGTCGCGAAAACCACGTTTTTGGATTCAGGGGACCTCAAAACGTGAAGATCCATCAAAATCTCGACATTGAATTTTTGACATGAATCCAATACTTTCTCTCTATATATATATTAACTTATATATATATATATATATATAGAGGTAAGAGAAAGTAAAAAAAAATGTCATTTTTTCATTATTCCTTAAATACAGTATATCAAGTGTTCTATAAAATGATCAATTTATTAATTAAATTAATTGCTACCTCATGGGATTTAATCGCTGAAATATAGGCAACCAAAATTACCAGTTTAGTTTAGTTTATATTTTACATGGCCTGCCAAAATTACCAATAAGCTAATGATTTTTATTTTAAATTTCCTATCTTGATTATTGAGGCCATTTAGGAGTTTATTCTATATTCATATATGCATTGAATGGAGGGAGGGGGTCAAGGGCCATAGGATTATCGAGAAGTAAAAGTTTTAATTTCTCTTATTTTTGAATTTGCTTGTAATTTAATTACTTCAAAAAATGGTATCATATGACGAAAAAAGATTTTTTTTTTAATTGCCATCCTGAGAATCATGTGTTCTTACTCCCTTTTATTTATATTTTTACGATAATGGTCCTTTACAGGATACTGTGTGAATGCTTGTCTTTCAGCAATAAAAATTCAATAGGCCTACAGAAAATTTTTTTCAATTATTCTATTCTAAAAAATTTGTGTTTGTGGGTTTTTTATTTATATTATATTCATCATTATATCATATAATAGATAAATTTTTTTAATGAAGACACTTAAAAGAAAGTACTTTTCACCCTAAAATGATGACCTCATTTTGTAAAAGCGAAATTTTCTTTGAAGTTTAAAATAAAAGAAAGAAATGCATACATGATTAAAAAGTATCTAGATATGCTCTCAAAGAATAAATTATAAAAAGCTGGATATTAATTAGAATTGAAAAAAAAAAAATCAATTGAGATTGTTATACATATTTAAGTATGAACTTTTTGACATAGATTGATTTGAATAGTCCATAATGTTTGAACAAAGTTAAACTGAAAGTTTTCCAACTAATGAATAAACCATTAAATAGAGGAGAAAGGGAAAAATTTAAAAACAAATAATGAACTCACATAGAATAATTACAAAGAATAAATGCAAATTTGAAAGAAAATTCTTAACAATAATAATACAAAACTAGTAAATGTTAATTTAATTAATGACTCAGTTTGTGTCATAGCTCTGAAGATGAGGTATTAACGACGAAATGCATAAGCTAAAATAAAATCCTTTTGAAACTTAGCCTCGTGTTATTTATTTATCTATAACTAGTCGCAAAGCCCTCTTTCGGAATCTCCCAAAATTAGCACCCCGAGACGCGCGCACTTTAATAAAAAAAAAACTTGCTAGTATTTGGTACAAAGTAAAAATTCAATATGCTTCCAAGACTATTTTAAAGATATCTCCTGTTTAAAATTTAAAATTAAATTGATTATTTAGATAGTATAATGATTCATAAATCACCTTCCTAAACAGTACGCGCTACATTTTTTAAGCTTTGATTGACGTTTGATGCCACAAGTGGCTGACTGCACATCAATAGGAATCTTTCGGAACTCATTGCCTTTTATCTCATAAATATTTGTTTAAAGTAAAGAAAATCATGTCTGTATGGAAGGAAACATCAACAAGAGTAGGGGAAAGGGAAAAAGAAAATAATTCGAACACGTTTGGAAAAAAAAAAAGTTGAAGCTTGTGGTGACGAGAGAAGAAGAAAACCTAACGAGAGAGCCCGGGCCACAAAATTTGCATACATCCCTCCCACCCTTTATTTTCTCTTTCATCCTAAACCGCAACTCCCTTGTGGCTTTGGCTACAAAAAAATACTCCCTTCTTCTCTCACTTCTTGTTTTTATCACGTTTTTCTTTCAAGATTTATTGTGTTTTAACCGCGAACAAACATAAAAAATGATAGACATTACATCGTCGGCTGATGTATAATTCATTAAAAGTAGAAGGAATTAGAAAATGTAAGGTTGGTATTAAACCATCTCCAAGCCATTCTTACTTGAATAGGATTAGCTTTTATAATGTTATTAAAATCTGAATTTACGCATCTTTTTGGATAATATACCAAGCTTGATTTCATTAGGTATACTAAATAAATCAGAGAGAAATTTTAAATTCTGTTTTTAGGACAAAAGCTAAATTAAAGGATTCATTTCCAGGATTCAAAATATAATTTGGATATTTTATTAGAATTATTTGTCGCCTTTTTAGTTCAATTTCTACTCTCTCTTCGTCACGCGACTTTTAAATTAAGGATTTTCGTTTCTATTTTATTAATACAAAGATATTTTTATTTATCCTATCCATTTTGATAAAAATAACTTTGATAAAATGTATCAAGATCCAAAGATAATGAAATATTTTAACAAATATAAAAATAATGAAATCAATATCACTTAAGGAGTCCAGTTGCATCATAAAAACCATCCAAATGGTCTAGTTTTTCGTTCCAGTTACTACATTTATTTCCAGTATAGACAGGACTATACACTACTCATTTGAAATTTGAAATGAAAGTCCAAAAAAAATTTGACTTACTCCTTTGACTTCCCCACAAGACGTTCCTTTCATATTTATTTTTTATAAATACAGTATCAATTAATAGATTAAATGTACCCAGAATTCATTCACTTCAAATTAATCAATTTATTGCTTTTTTGCCAGAAACTTAAGATTATCTTCATCCAACAAAACCGTAAAATGATCACTAAAGCCTTGGATTCATCGTCAATAGCAACAAAATGGAATGTAATGGTTTAAAAGTTCTTTTTATAATAGAATTCAAAAATGTTTAGCCGAAGTTGGCCTACATTTTGAAAATCTATTACAAAAATCTTGTTTTGGTTTTTTGAATTTTTTTTTTTTTTTTGTATTTATCTTATTAAAAGTATTTTTCTTTTACTTAACCTTTTTATTTACCTAGATTAGATTAGAATTTATTGTATCATAGTGCACACACATATACAAAAGAATACAATTGATATTACAATATCTATAACATATTTTAGCTTTCTTCCAACTCAGGATTAAAGTTAATTCAATAACAACTTAAATAATATAACAAAATACATGAACTTTTTTTTTATTTACCTTTAGAGTATTATTATTTGGTACAGCTTGAAAATACTGCTTGTTTTTCTGGCAAAAAAGCAATACCTTAATTTTTTTCCTAAATGGTTGATGATAGGTAGCCATAACCTTATATCAATTTTGAAGATAATAAGAAGTTACATGCAAACCAATAAAAAAAGATATGTGGTTCCATTTGAAAAAGTAAAGTTATCCGCAATCAAAAATTTCAAAGATCTATCAATAATTACTGGCGCACCAAGAAGCGTATTATTTCTACACACTACTTTTAAGTTCCACCATTCATGGTTAACAATGGTGCACAACCAGGGCTTTCTATGCTTTATGGTTTGGGAGTTATTCGGCTGTAACTGAACAACTGGTTTTTCACAAAATGTCAAATAACGCCTAAACGGCTTGCCTTGAGAACCAAGTATGTTTAATAAGCTCCCACTAAAATTGACTGGGCAATCCAAATATGTAATATTAATAATATACAGAGCGATTTTATTGAAAAAAACAACAACATAGTTTTGTATCGTTACACCCTGCATACGATTAGCGATCAGTGGGCAAATATTTTAAAATTGTAGCTTTAAAAGCCCTACACTTTACTGCAGGGCCAAACATTAAAGTGCAACGATATAACCACAATTTACCGATCTCTTACTAATTGGGCCACGCGGTATAAAAATTCTATACTTGTAAAATATCTTTGTCTATTAACATATAGACCCGTCTGACGTTAGTTTTTAAAATAAGCATAATAAAAACAAACATTGGCTCATCCTTTAACCTGTTGCATCATAAAAACCATCCAAATGAGTCATAAAAAGTAATTGTTGGAAAATATTAATATTATAAAACAAATCTCAGATGGGTGGTCCTTAAGAACAAGCTTGTAAAAGGCGCTAGTCACCAAGTTGAAGTGTTATTACACGGTGTAATTCACCATCAACTGCGAATGATTAGTTGTCAAGTCCACGCCTTTGAATTTGCAGCCAACTGTTTTGTTTAAGAATGCCTCTCACTGTTACATGCATGTCTTGCATAAATTGAATATACTTGAAATGGATAAATATGGGTGGCAAATATGATTATCATATTTAAATAAATCAATTCTATGACTAAGAGCCTTCAAGAATTCAACCTGTTTTATGAGCTGGATCAGAAAATTCAATTTATTTTTACTAGGGACGGGATCCAAACGGGTGAAAAACAAATTTAAAAAAAAAACAAATTAAAAAAAAAAAAAAAAAAAAAACAAAGAATTATATATTATATCATCTGTTGGTCCATGAAGTAATAATGAAAAAGATATACAAATATTTATTAATTTAAATAAGCGATCTATCAAATTTAAATAATTGAGTGCGGTACTGTGGTCCAGGAATAGGGCATGCTGAGTACATACCGGCAGATCCGTGGTGAAACTCCCGGCGACACCTACCTTTTTCGCTTATTTAAATTATTAAATATTTGGTTATATGTTAAAAAAAAAAACTTTATCTTTTTAAAATTGAAACCAAAATAATAACTATAATTTATTCAATATATTACTTTCTCTTTAATATCTTAATATTTATATAGATAAAGTATTGGTTTTATATTAAAAATTTGATGGAAATATACACAAAGTTTGCAAGTCCCCTGAGTCCAAAAAAGTGGTTTCCTCAAAATGGTTTGTCTGTGAATCAGACGAAAGGAGCTAGGGGATTGAAATTTTATATTTAAGTTGGGTACCATGCTGCCTACTAACACGAAGCTTTTGAACAAAATTGGTTAAAAACTACTAGTACTTTTTTTCAATTTCTTCAAAATTCGCTCTAACGATTTTGATTTTTTTTTTTTTTTTTTTAATTTTATTTAAGGTTTTTTTTGGCAACGGACGCCATTTAGACCCCGTCTCTATTTATTTTAATTTATTGATAGCCAATTAAATTTTTGTCGCATGTGATGGAATGCGAACCTGCGACCCTTGATCCAGAAGGTCAACACGTTAACCACTACACCAAGGTGCAAGGGCAACGATTTTTATTATAATTCATAAATCAGTTTTTAAGATGGTCTTTAAAATATATATTCTCATTTGCTATCAAAATTGTTTGAAGCTATATTTTTCTGCTTATAAATTATAAGAAACGCCGGAAACTAAATACAAAAAATCTGATGTGAAAAGAATAGAATACAACTTTCGATTACCTAAGATAAGAGAAAGTTATGTGCTGTGCGACTAGTCACATCAGATCTTTTTTTATTATAATCAAAATCATCAGTTATCTGAATATAAAAATAATTATTTTTTGATTTGGGTAGAATTACTTGATTGGTTCCCCTCTACATAATTTGATTTCTAATTGTCAAGATAACCCTTTCATATGGAAACTCTAATTTACTAGATTGATTAATCTTATTTTGAAAATCTCTCAATCCTATTTTGACGAAACTTACGAGTTATGGATTAGAAGATGTTATTTGCTTAATATCTTAAATAGCTATAAGTTATATCAAATAATTTCACAAGTGTTTTAATGTTGAGTTATTACATCTCTCCCGTCTTTATCTCAAATCAAACTCTGTCTTCTAGATTATAGTACAAATTAACATTTGTGGTTAGCGAAATAGCAAAGTCCTGTGGTATAAATTGGTGTTAAGTAATTTAACTTGATGATTTGTTGACATGGCAAGGGTTTGCAAATCGTATTCCGTCGCTGAGCCGATTAAATTGAGCCTCGAACCTACCCCCACCCCCAATCGCATATAATTCTAGGGTGGGACTGTAGGGTTTAAATGCAATACAATGCATATTCTTAAAGCTCAAGTATCGAACAGAATTTGAGGTATGGCGGGCAATGGTATTAAAGAGGAAGCCCCTATCGAATGTTTATGAACTGTGACATATGATGTCAATCAATCTCTTGAAATTTGACAGGATAAAATTTTATATACGAGTTTGGAAATTTGATCATTATAAACCGATTGGACTAAATGTCATATTTTGAAATAAAAAAAAAATTATCTATGCGAATTTGCATTAATTATAAGATCAAGATATTTTTGGTCTATATTAAAAATAAGCCATAACTGGGGTAGGAATTGGTATTTAGTATTATAATTTAACTTGATGATTTGTGACAATATATGAACGTTATGTGTAAATAAATATTTGCAGTTATAGTAATAATTCAATGCATTCCATTTTAACTTGAATAATGATATTAATACCTTAAATTTTTGACAATACAGTGGCGTAGTTAGGCGTAGGCGAAGTGGGCCCTCGCCCACGGCTTCGCACTTAAAGGGGCCCCTTTTAGAATAGCCGCAAATTGAGACGCGTGTGGCGCGTAGATTGGCGCAAATTGGCGACATTCGCGACTTGAAACGAGTCGCGTCGAACGCGAGGCGCGTGGCGCAGTAGTTGAGACACAGTTTCTCGCGTCGCGCGTGTCTATTTCATTGCTTTTTTCACTACTAAAAATGGCAGAAGAGAAGTTAATAGAGGCGGTAAAAGAATACAAGGAGTAAAAAAAGGTGGAGATTCTTCCTTATACACCCCAAAGCAAAAAAATCGGGCCTCTATTTTTGTGATAGAACAAAAAAAAATTTAAATGAAATTAAAACAACCTATGTTATATTTAATAATAAATTAGATCAGCGGTTCCCAACCCGTGGGCCGCGGGCTGATTGGAACTGGGCCGCGGACTTCTAAGAAAAGATAAAAATTATATATATATTTATATTACCGAATTATGACCGAAACAAGATTTTCAACCGAAACCGAATTTCGGACCCAATCTTGTTAGTTTCGGCCGAAACCATAACCGAAACCTAAACTTGTATTTCTTATACAAAATTAATATCATTTTACCTTTTTTTTTTAACTTTTCCCTAGCAAAACGAAATTTTTTCCGGTCTGGAAATTTTTTTCCCTCTCGTGGAAATCATTTTAACTTTTTTTTGGGAAGGCTAAATTTTTTCCGCCCCTCTTTCGCTTGGAGGAAAATTTTTTTCTCCTCAATGTGGAAATCATTTGATCTTTTTTTGTGAGCGAGTCTCATCCCATCTTTTCAAACTCAGGTTTCGGCTGGCCCAAAATTTCGGCTAGTTTTTGGCCGAAACCGAAACCGTAGCCGAAACCCAATATTCGGTCGTTTCCTAAAAATTATATATGGTATATACGGTACACTGGGCCTCAGAGTTTTTTTTTTACGGAAAAACTGGGCCGCACATCAAAAAAGGTTGTGAACCACTGAATTAGATAATTTAGAATGTAAATAACTTTTTCAAATCGAATATCAATTAAACTTGTAGTATTTTTGTGTTTATTAATGTAGCCTACCATAAAATTTTGTATCCTTTAAAACCGTGTTTGTTTGAGGCCTGTAATTATTATTTTACAAATAATGGCAAAACAAAAAATTTCATGAAACCACGATGCAAGTGAAACTTTTTTTGGATCGTAGGCGATTAACTGAAAATTTTCAGAAAATTATTCAATTAAGGGTATTAAAAACGCGTTTTTAATCTTAATCTAATAATTGGAAAATGGGAATGATAATAGGAAATCAATAGACGCATGTTAAAAACTGAGAACAATATTTATTTAGTAATTGAAGATTTGAATCATTTTAAATTATTTAAAAAATTATATTTTATTTAAAAATTGAATAATTAAATCTCTTAACTATTTTTTTTATAATTCGTCGTATATATTAAATTTCAACTTTCCTATTTTTGTCGTCACGGCTTGTGACGTCATAACCTGTAGCGTCACGACCTTTGGCGTCGCTTGTAACGCGACATGCTGATAGAGGAACGAAAAAATTTGAGGTGATAAAATAAAAGTTCCACTTTAATAAATGAAAATACAGGTTTTCCTGAACCCGAAATAGATTATACAAAACATAATTCCCAGTTTTACGTTTTATAAAGACACGGTAGTGTTTCGTTTATTTAAACTTGGCGTGTGTGACTCGAGTGAGTGAGTCGCCATTGTCAGACAATATTTTATTTTTTTAAACTCATGTGCAATCTGTTATTAATATTTCAAAATTACGATCTTTTTAAATTTTTACAATATATAAAAAAAAGGTTTAATTAAAAAACCAGTCACAATATATGAACGTTATGAATAAATAAATATTTGCAGTTTTAGTAATAATTCAATGCATTCCATTTTAACTTGAATAATAATTCTGCGAATATTTCACTCCTTTTTTTTTATTTTATTTTTTTTTTTCATAATTAATTCTTGAACAGCTATCATTCATTCCCTTATTATTGTTTTCGTGGATATTTTTAATACAACTCAATTTCATTCAGAATCAGCATGCAGTAGTGAGTGAATAATAAACACACTTTTTGATTTCATTACAAAAATATTTGAAAACTGTTATCTTTGTATATTAATTTGGCTGGAATAAAAAAAAAAAGAACAAATAGAAAGAAATATGCATTAAAAAGGATTTCCGTTTCTGTTAAGTTTTAACAACATAGTAAAAATAACAAAGAAGAGGGAAAAAAAATAGAATAACATTCGTTTTGATATCTTTGATAGTTTAATCATTTATTCTATGAAAAGCCCGGATGCAAACCTCACAACTCCTGAAACTCCGGAAAAAGAGGGAAGCAAGTTTATATTTAAGAAGAGTGAGAGAGAGTCTAATATTTGCTTTGGGAAAAAGAAACGGAATCACTTTTTTTATTTTAGGTTCTGTGCCCGAATTTGTCCCCTTGTCTGTGTTTGTGTGTGTGTGTGTTCCGCTTCATTTGTATCACAAAAGAGTAGCAATTTTTAATTGGTTTAAGAAGAAAGTGTGAAAAAACAGTGCAAGGAAGGAAGGAAGGGTCTTTGACTAAAAGGGCGCTTGTGAACAAAAGAACAATGCTCTTTGTGCACCACTGATCCCTTTTCCAATTCAAAACGACGCCAAATTAGCTGTGATGGGTTGGAGTTGGTCCTCTGGTGCTTTATGTGGGAGCAGGACTAGTTACTACGTTTGTTTCGGGTTTGGGAGCCACCCACCATTCAAAGGCAAACTTGCTACGATCCAATAGATCTCGAAAACAATTAATCCAACCTTATATTATGATTTGAGATTTATTTAATTTCAGAGATCAGAGAATTTTCAATTAGATTGCTCTAAAAATTCTATTTGGTTTTCATTTAAAAAAATAATAATAATAATCTAAGTATTATAGGAAAATTTAAAAATTTAATTAAAAACACTAGATTATAAGTTTCAAAGATTTATTAAAAAATAATATTTTTTAACATTAATGTTTTATCATCAGAAGTAGAGAGGCTTATGATAATGACACATATGTGTCTTGCAAATACTGTATTTGTGCCTCCTTATTATTTCTGCGAAAGGGAATATACGCATGTGCAGGCAATTATTATTAGGCCTATTAAAATCTTGACTTTTAATTTTGTGTGTCTCTTATTTTACCTGCTATTGAAAGAAGTTGTGAGGCTGCACACTATAATTTGGCGTGCCGCAGGTTGTCGAATCTTTATACATTTAATTATACAGTTTAAACCAATTTGGTTTAAGGTTTAAATCTCAAATAAAGAGATCTTGTGCAAATCATATTTTTAATTAATTATTTAATCTTTTACTGATATTAAAAACGATTTTATTTAATTGTTATAAACTAAAGAATAGAATAATTGATAATAATTAATATTTAATGTTGTTTTATACTAAAATTGAATTTTTTTTTTAGGAATGTTAAAATATACTCTGCTGTATACAGTATAGGCTTGCTAATTAAAAGCTTTGAGTCAATTTTAATTTTTTTCTCTTGAATTGAAAGCTCGTTTTTGATGTTTTATTGTGAGTCTATTTGAATCTTCCCAGGGGAAGTTGGAACCCTTCTCTCTTCATCGAATCGTTAATGCTATAATAATATAGTTAAAAAGATAAGGCTGGTTAAATCAAATATGGCATATTTAAAAAAAGAAAAAAAGATTAGATTATAATGATGAATATATTGATGGTGCAGATTCTAAATATTTTGAAAATAAATGAAAAATGCTTTTTTTATTTTTAATTGTCAATTTGTCTATAAATGAAAATAATAAAACTAAAGAATATCTAGCGGTACCAGGCGAGAAATTTGTTCCAATTGAATTGGAAACCATTCAATTGAAATAAATTTGAGATGGGGTCTAAATGGCCTCAGATGCCGAAAATGGTCTTAAACAAAATTAAAAAATATCTTCTTGCTTCTCCGATGAAGAAACATGAATATGAGGAAAAAATTCTAATTTTATTTTGATCCAGATTATTATATTTTTAGTACAGTTTTGATTTTAAAATTTGTAAACAACTAACATAGTATAGCATATTCAAAATTCATATTGCAAGCAATCCAAATAATTTCCTCTAAAAAAACCTTTATTGTCTATTAAATCTTTTGACGTCCCTGGCCCTTGGAGTAGAGACAAGTTTGGGCTTCTTATTTCAAGGATCAGTGATTCGCTATCCAATTTGCGAAAGAACATGAAGGAAGCCTCTGTATCTTGGAATTAAAGTCCTTGCTTCATGATCTAAAGGTTAGTGGTTCGCTTCCCGCTCTGTAAGATAAAATAAAATTTATTTAAATTGGAATAATTCAAAAAAAATTTTTAAGAAACATTTAGGAACAAAAATGTTTTTATTTTTTTATCAAATTTTATAAACCCGATCAAGCAAATTTTTGAGAGTTTTGAAATTGAATTCAGCGGTGGTTTTAAAGGACAAATTAATTGACCATTGAAATCTTTTGAAGCACACTTTACTCTTGTACTTCATAGGAAAGATAGGAGAAATGGTTGCCGTGGTAAAACAAAAAATAAATATTTTTCTGTTTATAAATTTTACATCTTGAATTCAAATCGGAAACTAAATATTGCAAAAAATCTGGTGTGACAAACACAGTATACAACTTTCTCTTGCAGAAGGGTAAGAGAAATTTGTGTGCTGTGCGACCAGTCACACCAGATTTTTTAAATAGATATAGAGAGACACGTTTTAAATTTGTTATAAAAATAAAAAATTCAATGAAAACTTTAATTAACAGGATAATAACAAAATTTTGGAGCCTGCCTTTTAGTCTGCGCCCTCCCTCTTTAGAAACTCCTATTTAGGAGTTAGGATAATTATTATTTGAAATACAAGTTTGGTATCAAATTTCATAATTCGTCAACACTATGAAATTTGATACTTTTGGTTCTTATGCAAATACAGTAGTTTAATAATCTCCTGTGATCTAACAAAACATTACTATATACTAATGTTACAATATCATTCTTCCCAAGCAATCTAAGGATATTACTTAATATTTCATTTTTTATTATTTAATTTAAATTTAAATAACCTTAATATTAAAAACATTCAGGTAGGAAATAAAAAAATAAAAATAAAAAAAAAAATGGAAGAATCTTCTGTAAATTGTGAACAACACGGACATGGCACATTTTATCGTTATTGAGCGCTTCGGTTGGCCTATGACAATTGCCATAGCGATTGTCCTGTCGCAGTGATAAATACTGTTTACCGCCCACTCGTTAAGGTAATTACTCGTACAAACCAGGCCAACCACCCCTGGACAAATGAACCGAAATGACCATTTCAAACCCCCTGGTCTTATAAATGGGTTATATTGTTCTTTCTATTTGATAATACATTAATTAAATTTAAAAATTTATTTTTAATTCCAACTCATCTCTGTATTCGAATTATAAACGAATATATTTGGTCGTTTTCTCTCTTGAATGAAATGTGTCAGATCTATTAAACTAAAATATTTCACGTTTATAATATCTATATAAGCTTAAATGAAAAATTTTCAAGCTATTAGTTTATCCAAACAATTTTACAAGAATTCTAATGTACTACCGAAAACTAAATACATGTTGTCACAAAAAATCTGGTGTGACAAGCACAGGTAAGAGAATGTTCGATCAGTCACATCAGATTTTTATTATTAAAAATATTTTTTTGTTTTCGGAGCACTATTCTTTTGTCTTCAATTCAGTGGCGTACCGAGGGGGGGGGCGAGGGGGGCGGTCCGCCCCAGGTCCCGGGGCCCTCAGGGCTCAATTAAAAATGGGAAAATTTAGATAAAAAAAAAGAAAATTTAATAAAAATTTCCTTTGAGAGGCCCCGAGGCCCTCAGGGCTCAAGTAAAAACAAAATTTAATGAAAATTTCTCTTTAAAAGGCCCCGGGGCCTTCAGAGCTCAAGTAAAAATGGGAAAATTTAGATAAAAAAAAGAAAATTTAATCAAAATTTCCCTTTGAGAGGCCCCGGGCCCTCAGGGCTCAAGTAAAAACAAAATTTAATGAAAATTTCTCTTTGAGAGGCCCCGGGGCCTTTGGGGTTCAGGGATATACGGTATTTTAAAAATATTTTTGTGTATGGAGGAAAGGGATATTTAAAGATGAGCACCCCCCAAAAAAAAATTCAATATAAGGCCCCCTCTTCTAGTTCCGCCCCAGGCCCCCAACTGCCTCGGTACGCCTCTGCTTCAATTAAAATTTAACTCGCCCGTGACTGAGAGAAGACATTCTCGTGCCTAGGGTCCCGGGAAATTTCATTTGAATTGGCTACCAATCATTTGAAATAAATAGGGATGGGGTCTAAATGGCTTTAGATGCCAAAAGACCTTAATTACATAAAAAAAATTAACTCAAAATTTTTCAACAGTCATTTTATCTTCCACATAAGTTTATGGCAAATAATTAGCCCTTAGGATGTCTAAACTCCCGTTTAGAGGTTGTTTTACCTTCTAGAGGTTAAGGGTTCACATCCCATTTCAAGAGATAAAAGTTTTTTATTGGCTACTAATTAATTTAGAAAAATAGGAATGGGTTCTACCACTGGTCTCAGATGTCGATCTTAAGGAAAAAAAAAATAAAATAATCAATACTATAATATAAAACGCTCGCCACTGATTTCCGTTTTATGTGCCTGTTTACCACTCTCTCTAGCTGATTGGCCAGGAAGTGGAGTCAGTGCCTTCAGCGAGCAATTGCAAAATTTCCAAACAGTGAGCAAGAATAAATTTGATGCATTTGCTCGCCGAAAGGGCCTAGCCGCCGAAGGCGGAGCTTTACCACTTGTTATTAGTATTTCCTGAAATGGTATTTATTTAATTAAATTAATAATTTAAATTTTTTTAGAATTTTCTAAAAGTCATGGATCCAAATTATACAAAAAATTGTTTATTTATTTAAATTTATTTGATTAATTTGATACGACATTCATTTCCTTTGCTATTTTTTTTTTTTTTTTGCTTGGAAATTATTTTTACATCCCTATTGATAAACATTTTGATCCCTAGAAAAAATATTTATCTTTGTTTATTTAAAAAAAAAATCTTTTAAAAGAGGATTTTAATTTAGGGTTCCTCTGGGGTGTATCAGAAAAAGATCATAAATAAAATCCCTAACAAGAGTGATGCAGGTTAATCAGGGCGTGGACCTAATCGTCGCAGGTATGCCTATATATATATATATATATTTTTTTTTTATTATTTATTTAAGAATTTTTTCTCCGAGGGGTTCCCGGGTTTGGGTGTGAAGCAAACGTGTCAAGATTAATGTTATGGTGTAGGCGCGGCAGGGCGATAAAGCAACCACCGAAGGCCTTAAAAAAAGACCAAAGGGCCTTAGGCAGCCTCCCCCGAAGGCTGTGTAACCAGTGGGGCGTGTGACTCTTGAGGACATTCGTTAACACTAACCCCCTTGCCTCTCTCATTCACCATCGGATCGAACCAAATTTAGGTCACTGATATTTCGTTATTAGACTGTATTATTTATTGACTATTGACCTCAAAATTTTATAGAAATTGATTTCACATCATTAGTTTCTGATAATAGATTTAATTTATTATTATCGAGAGAGGTAATATTTTTTCTTTTATTATAGTATAGTTACAATAGTTCGTATTATATTATATCTTTATTTATTATCAATGAAATTATTTATCTTAACTCTTTTTGGACATGAAATATTTTTAAAATAAATACATTTTTGAACAACGTGGTAATTCAACGTTTTATTTTATTTACTACAAAAAAAGATAGGATAGTAAATAAAAAACTTTTCAATCAGTACCACCGCATTAGATGTTAACTTAAATACCTGTTTACATTCTTGTAACAAATTCAATAAAGATAAATAAATTAAAGGAAGATATTATGTATTATTAGAAGATTAGCATAGAAGAGGTTGGATAAAAGGAACCGGGTGGAACCAGAAATAAGGATTAGTTCACTAGCTAGAAACGAAAGCAGGGGGAAAAGTTAGAGATAGGAAATAATGTAACTTCATGGGGTGTCGGTAGATGGCTACGGCCAGAGGCCGGTTGGGTTTGAGGTGTGTGTTTTCGTGCACGGAATCATCTCGGGTAAATAAACGGGGATCCCGATAGGAATTTCAAATAATAATAATAATAGGCCTATTAACAATATATTTTTTTTTTAACCCTTTTCGGCTACAGAGGCCATTTAGGGGTTATTTATTTATTAGTATACTTTTCAAATTACAAGTACCGAGGGGCGTTCCACACGCTGATTGCTCGGGGTCACCAATCCCGAACTTTCGCCGCGCTCGGCATCACTTAACCGCAACGATTGTGGTGACTGTTGCTCTTCTCCGTTGCCAGGCTCCCCGGCCAATATTTTTTTAAATTTTATTTTAAAGTCCTTTACTTTAAGAAATTCTAGTCTTCCAAAAAGTATTTTAGAAAGTAGGTCTACTTAAAATATATTTTTATTTTCTTTTACCCTATATATACGGTAAAATATATAGAGAGAAAATATTCGATTCATTTGATAAATAAAAATCCGTCAATTCTTCAATAAAAACGAACTCAAAATGCATTATAAATTTAATTAATCTAGGTACGTTTGTCTCAACCGATTATAACCATCTAAAAGCTCTTTTTGAAGATTTAATTTCCCTTCCTTGGTTCATGGTTTTGATTATTTACTTTAAGTAGCGAATGGGTGGATTATCTTGAGAATTCAGCCGGAAAAGGGCTTCTATATAAAATGTTCAATGTAAATAATTTAATGATTATATTTATCTTCTATTTTTGACATAATCCCCTTTAATACTTAATACTTGAAATGTTTTTTATATTTCAATAATTAATATTATACAATAACCCAATTGAGCTTTCAAATTTCTTTTGATAAAATTATAATAAGGGGAAGATTTCGTGGCTAATACCCTGTCGAGATGCAGATTGTGAGCAGACTACTTTTAGAGTTTTTTTTTTTTTTTTTTTTTGTCTTTATGGCATTTGAGATCATTTCATTGAATCTAATCCATATCTTAAGTTTTTATTTTTACACAACAATTAATTAATTTGTGGTGTAAAAACAAAAACCAGTTATTTTTTGGACAGAGAATACAAAGCTGGCTTAATAAAATATTTCCACCAACATGCAACATTATTATTTTAATTAACAATATGAACAAAAATAGGCACATTTTTAAAATTTCGGGGAGGACCCCGATCCCTTCGCAATTATAATATAACGTTGAAATAAATCTCTATTCTATTCTTCAGAAATAATGTGTCGGTAATTGAACAAAAAGTCATCTAGAGAAATAGAAGGCCAGTTCCTCAATACAAGGAGCAATATAAGGATAATATAAGGAGCAAAGAAAAAAATCATTATCAAAGAAAGACGAGCCCAAGATCAAGGGTCCTCATCCCGTCTAAGGTGAAAAATTTAGTTCAATTGAATTGGGACGGAATGTCCACAGATGCCGTTAAACAAAAAAAAAAACAAAAAAAAAAAAAATGCTTCCACATCAGTAAAGAGTAATTCAAAAGATTTCCAGGAAAAATTTCACTGTTATACTTTTTAAAGAGCATCTAGAAAATAGTTGATTTTTGAATTAAAAAAAAATCCTTGGAGCGGATTTTGAGAAATCCGAAAAACCTAAAAAGTACATCAGTAAAGTACTAGTACTTTTTGGCCGATTTTGTTTAAAAGCTTATTTACACGAGATCGGAAGGTGCCTAACTTAAAAATAAAATTTCAACCTCCTGGCTCATTTCCTTCATGGTCAAAAATGTCCACACACATACACACAGACCAATTTGCGGGATCCACTTTTTTGCACTCAGGGAACTTCAAAGCATGTATATCCATCGAAATCTTCACATCGAATTTTTGACATGATCGCAATACTTTCTCTTTAAATATTTCATATAAGGGTAAGAGAAAGTAAAAGAAAGAGAAAAAAGACGATGATAGTTTGTAAATATTTTACATACCTAAATACATACTAATTATAAATTTTTTTCGATTAGTTTATAAATCGCAATAAATCTTTATTTAATATGGAATATACTTACTATAAAAGTCATATCTGATTGTCCTCGTTTCTTCTCTATTATTTTTTAATCAATTTTTTTTTTTTTTTTTACATATTTTTCTTTATAGTATGATATTTTTAAGCTTGATATATCTAGCCTGGAAAATATCTATTTCGTTCAGTAAGTGTATAATCCAGCCCGGGTCAGGCCATCAAATAGATCCCCATTATGATTTATTGGAGGCTGTCGATCGGGGCTCCAGGCTGGCTATAATTTTCCAAAGCAACCGATAAGACTTGGAACAGTTTCGGCTTTTCATTCCGGCCTTCTTCCCATCTTCAATACATCGACACCAAAAATGCTTAAATAAAACTTAGGTCTCTTCTATGTCATAATTCTATCTTTATCTATCGTTTTCACCTTGGCTTATCATGTTTGAAGATACTCTTTTTTTTGTGATATATAAGCTAAGCGATAGTCATTTGATAGAATTCTTTGAAAGATCTTTGAATAAGAGGTATACGTAGACTTGAATGAACTTTTATACCTGGAGCAGATAGATGATAAAAAATGTTTATTTTATAAATAGACTAATAACATAAATGAATAATAGCTATTAAAAAATATACTAAAATTTTTCTCTATTTAAAAAAATATATTGTAGATTATTACAATTACAATTGTTTGTATTATTGTATTATAAGTATTGTATCATCTTTCTAGACCTTGAAATCACATCGAAACCATTTTAAAAAAAGTAATAAGTGTACACAAGGGTGCTAAAGATCGTGGGTTGGCATGCTGTCCCAGGAGAAAAAATTTCAATTGATTGGTATCCAAATAAATTGAAATAAATAAGGACGGTGTCTAAATGGCCTCAGATTCCGAAAAAGACCATTAATAAATTTAAAAAATGAAGTCGGCTAATCTTAAGTTTTTTGTGAAATAAAGAAATTTTAATAGGTCTAATTATACATTTCCTTTAAGGGGGAACGGGAGCGAAGGTGTTACGCATGTTTTTCCCGATAAGAGGGCATTGTGTGTCATAAAAAGTATGCCCAAAATATCAAGTAATTCAAAAATTTGCCAAGAGATGTCAGAATGTTAGTTAATAATATTTATTGCATTTGGTTGATTTTCATTGATCTTTTAACAATAAATACTTTATAAATGTTATTATATATTATGTATCTTTTATAAAAGCATAAAAATAAATAAATATAGGCCAGATATACGCTATTAGGAGAACAGCTGTTAGACTAGCCTGCCATCTATTGCAAGAATGCTGAATTAATTTGACAGTTGATTTTTAAATAATTCATCTAAGCTTATTTTAAAAATTTCTTAATTAATATGTGATTAATAATAACAATAAATTCATTTTTAAATTAAAAAAAATTAAAGATTATTGGGACAGATTGTTTTTTTTTGTATTTGCTTGATAACAGAAAAATTAATTACGATAATTTTTTAATAAGTCATTAAAAAATTATAGCTCGATGTCCCCAATAATCTTTTATGAATTTAATAAAAAAAAACTACATTGAAAAATTCCTTATAATACACTCTGTAGACTAGTTTTTTTTAAGTACGCTTAGGGCCGGTTGCTTCATCCTGGGTGAGCTTGTTGCCCCGACTTTTTTTGTAGTGCAGAAACCCACTTCAGTTTTATTTTTATAGTAAAATATACGATATTTCATCATTTTATTGCTAAAAGGTATTCTAGAAGTACATATATTTGTTATTTTACCTTATATTCTACTTATTTTATCAATAAAATGATGAAATGTTGTATATTTTATAAAATATGTTATAGGCTAGGGCCCGCTTGCATCAGATCTCGTCGCCATATTTAGCCCTGAGTTAACCTCACTTTTGAGTAATTTCATATAGATATATGGGGAATTGGAGCCAAGGTCCGGGCTAAAGTTAGCCCAGGCCCAAAGGTGGGGCTAAGATTTAGCCCTGGGTTGACACGTACGAACATGTATTATGAACTCAAGCCTCCTAACTTCACCAATATAAATGTAAAAAATAATATAAATGCAATATGGAATCTACCGTTTTTTTGTTATTATTCATTTTATGTCAATCAGGATTATACTCGTATATCCAGGATATATTGCAAGTTGTTGAATATTCTCCTAACTTCATCTAAGGCATTGCACATGTCTTGTTAATAAAACTATTTGTTTTCAAATTGAATCCAAATTGATATTAAATATTTATATGAATGTTTTCAGTTGATATTACTTCTTGTTAGGTGAAAATAAAAGGTATATTTCTTTTTGAAATTATCTTTATTTGAGCCACACAGCTGGCAATTTGTCAAAATAGTTGTGAAGATTGGAACAATTGACTAATTGTTATGTGAAAACTAATAAATCTTGTTTATTTTTTGAAAATTTTCAAATTTTTTTGGCAAAAAAAATTAAATTCTTATATTTAAATGTATATTAATAATATTTATTTAAATTATGGGTGATAATATCAATTTTTATTTTTAATAATTTTTATAAGATGCCTTAATGGAGTTGCAAACTTCACAAACAGAACATGATTTGTTCCCCCGGAAGAGGGTTTCTGCATTACAAAAAAAGCCATTTAGCCCGGGGCTAACAAACTCACCCAGGATGAAGCAACCGGCCCTTAGACGTCACTCCTGTACCACCTTAACGACTAAGTCAAGCAACACCTGGTTAACCTTTTGACAAGTAAACTCAAGAAAAATTACATCCAAATACATAATTCTTGTCTCGGTTACGTATTAATTTAATTAGTCGATGATCATTTGGATTGCCTCTCTTCCAACTTGGATAGTGGTTGCAGAAATTAGTCTTTAAATTTACAAACTAATTTTTACATCCAGTAGAACAATCTGATCAAGAATTTTGAAAATTATTTGAATTTTTGTACGTTAGAATTCTATCGATTGTTGGTTATTTCGCTTAGAGAAAAAATATATAAGTAAGTTAGATAAGAAATTTAGATAGATGGTGATTTTGAATTTCATTTTTAAATTATTCGACTCGTAATTTCAATCTAGTTTAAATCTATTTCATTTTAACAACCAATCTTTTTTTTCTTTTGTTCTTTATTTTGTGCCAAATTCTCTCTTAAAACCAACGACACAATTTTCCTTTCTTATTTTTTTTTTCGTTGTTGTCTATTTTAAATTCAAGTCCCTTGATCCGGTCTCAGTAATTTTATTTTGTTTCAAGATGTCAATTATGCCTACAGAGAAGAAAGTGGTTGGATCTTTCGTTCGAAGGGTGAAGGAGACGATGCCATACGGCCGCCATAGTAATGTCCTAAGGAGGTGGGTCACTCCTCCCGCACCGGTCCCCCTTGGGTCCAAATTGTAATATACCGCGATGTCGTGAGCGGCATATACAGTGGGATCGGTTCATTTAATCCGTTTCGAGAAATCCGCTCAACGAATGTTTGTCCCTTTTCTGACCAATCCGACCTTCATCCCCCAACTAGTCTGCTGCTGCCCTTTTCCCATCAAGCTATTTACCTCCAACAAGACTTCTTTTAAACATCCATGAGGAACATATGCCTAAAGTCAATTGTTTTTTTTTTCTTCTAAAATAAACTCATAATAAAAATAGAAATCCAAGCAATTAATCGAGCCAATAAAAACAGAATAGACAAAACCCGGATGTGTTTTGGATCTTTAATAAATTTACTTTCTTATACACCCAATTGGGATGAAAATGTTTTTTTTTTTTTTTTTTATTCGTGACTAGTCGCAAAGCCCGCCTTCGGCAGACAGGTTTATTACAAGTTTAGGATATTTCTTATGTTAAGATGATAAGAAAGGGCCTTGAGTTCACTAGGGCTGTGGGGATAGTAGTAGGTCTATTTATGATCGGAGTCGTATGGTTGGAGAGCTCCTCATAAATCATAAAGCTCTCAAAATGAAAAGAATAGATTTGTGTTCAGATATTAAAAGAATTTGATTATAATTAATTTAACATAACATTTAAGAGATTCAAATTATGACTACGTTACTCGCCATTTTAAATACTCTATGTGTACTGAATTTGAAATGGATGCAACAAATTGTGGATTTCTATAGAACACATACAAATATTCATATATATTTAAAAAAAAAAAACAGTTTTTATCAAATTATTATTGTTAGATTATTATTTAAAATCATTTCATTCAATAATATAATGTTATAAGACGATCCGACACAACCTTTCTTAATTTACTCCAGGTTTTTTCTTGAGGGCAGACACCTTAAATCCAGAAGACCTCTTGCAATAACTTGCTAGTTATTTATTTCCTAACTTATACTGTATTTATTTCTAACTAAATACCGGGCCGCAATTCTTTGAAATTAATTTGTATCATTATTTACTAATTGAAATAAATCACAAATGTCTTTTATTACTACTGTATATATACCTATAAGATTCAGGGGGCGTATATAAGGGGGGCCGAGGGGGCCCGGACCCCCCCCCCCCGAAATTTCCTAAATGCATATAGCCCTATAGGGATATAGAGACAATAATGGGTCTCGGCTCCCCCCCCCCCCCCGAAATGTTTGCTCGGCCCCGCAGCACGAAAATCCCAGGTTCCAAAATTTTTGGTTCCTCGAACGGCACATGAAAAAAATTTTGGTTCCGCGAAAAACAAAATTTTTTCGCAGAAAAATTTTTGAGATTTAACTTACCTATTTGACTTTCTTATTAGGACCAATAAGTTATCAAACATTTTTTAATAAAAAATTTAAAAAATATTCACTTTATGGAATAATTGCATAATAATAATATTTTAAAAGAGAAATTTTAACGATTTAACGTGTGAATAAATATTATTGGGCGTTAAAACAAATTCCCATACCGAATGAAATTTATTATAGAAATTGAATGTTCATTAATAGAATCGCTCCGTCTCTTTATGCCTGCGACAACAAAGCATACTAATTGGCAAATAGTTAAAATATTAAAAGTTTTGTTTATGGCCTCATTTGGATGATGATCAAAATAATATATATAAACCAGCCAGCCTGAAAGTTTTTTATAAAAAAAAGAAAAATTGATTTGGCACCAAATCAAAAACAATTAAGAATTCCTGCCATTGACTAAACTGATTTCAATCAAAAATTTGTCTTCGAAGTTGTTGGATTAATTATACAGGAGAACAAAAAAGACATTTTTTTTTTGTTGCCTGGGTATTTGAAACTATTCCTGGGTATTTGGGTAGCGCTGATACCAAAAATGCCATTAGTTTTGTAACATCGGGTCTAGTTTTAGAGCTATGGAGAAAATTAAATTTTAATAGAAAATGTGCTCTAAAGAATTATCTGGACTTTTTAAAGATGTTACCCCTTAAAAACATGCAGATTGATGAATTACATAGAAATATAAAGTTTCAGTCTAATCGGAGGTGATTAGTAGTGCGAAACACGGCTAAAAGTTTATAAAAATCGAATTTTTTTTAATATGGACACCCCTAATACATTTTTTACCATACCTGAATGCAAAAATATATTTTTACAATATTTTATAGTTCTTTAGCTCTCAAAAAATCATTCATTGGTGAAAATCTATTAATCATTAGCAAAATTATGAACAAAATAATTAAATATATCAAAATATTACAAGTTTATTCCTATGATCTCAATTGTAAGAGAGATAGCGAAGCGCCTAAAAGATAGGCAGCCAAAAGCTTTTTTTTACCAGACTTTGTTAACTGTTTTGTTTATAATTTCGTTAATTATTTATAGAAATTCATGAATTAATAATTTTTGAAAAGCTTAAGAAATATAGAATATCGTTTTTTGCAGTCAGGGGTGGAAAAAATTGTATTAGGGGTGTCCAAAGCTAAAAAAGCTGAAAGAGATTCGATTTTTACTTTCTCTTATCTCTATACCTATATAGAGAGAAAGTATTGGTTTCATGTCAAAAGTTCGATGTCGAGATTTTAATGGATATACACGTTTTGAGGTCTCCTGAATTCAAAAAAGTGGTTTTCGCGACATGGTCTATCTGTCTGTGAACAAAATATCTTAAGAACGGAAAGAGCTAGAATGTTGAAATTTTATATTTAACCCGACTAGAAATTTTAATGTGAGACCTATTAGGGCCTCATTGGGTTGCCCATTAGGGACGTACATTGGGATGTCACGCAAAAACCAATCTGGCCCTAATTGGGCAATCCCACTTGGGCCCCGATGAGGAAGTCCCAAAGAGGTCCCAAAGAGGCACCCCATCCCCTAGCCTCATAGGGAAATCCCTATGTGGCCCCATAAAGATCCCTCAGGGATGTCACGCAAAAGCCAATCTGGCCCTAATTGGGCAATCCCACTTGGGCCCCGATGAGGAGAGTCCCAAAGAGGTCCCAAAGAGGCACCCCATCCCCTAGCCTCATAGGGAAATCCCTATGTGGCCCCATAAAGATCCCTCAGGGATGTCACGCAAAGGCCAATCTGGCCCTAATTGGGCAATCCCACTTGTGCCCCGATGAGGAAGTCCCAAAGAGGTCCCAAAGAGGCACCCCATCCCCTAGCCTCATAGGGAAATCCTATGTGGCCCCATAAAGATCCCTCAGGGATGTCACGCAAAGGCCAATCTGGCCCTAATTGGGCAATCCCACTTGGGCCCCGATGAGGAAGTCCCAAAGAGGTCCCAAAGAGGCACCCCATCCCCTAGCCTCATAGGGAAATCCCTATGTGGCCCCATAAAGATCCCTCAGGGATGTCACGCAAAGGCCAATCTGGCCCTAATTGGGCAATCCCACTTGTGCCCCGATGAGGAAGTCCCAAAGAGGTCCCAAAGAGGCATCCTAACCCCTAGCCTCATAGGGAAATCCATAAGTGGCCCGTCCTTCAGTTGTCATTTTTATAAAGTTGATCCTTAAATAAATAAAAATAAATAAATACATTGCCTGAAAATGATTTAGCATATGATGATTAGGAAATTCAAGATGAAGAAAGTGAATTAATTTCTATTTCGCTTCAATTAAATTCTATAAATCAAATAATATTTGTTTTGATATCAATTTTCTTTAATTTGAGAATAAGATTACATATCTTTAAAATTTTTTTAAAAATTCCATTTTCTCTTTGTGTCGATTTCAATATTTCTTGAGATTCGTTACTAAAATTGTTTAAAAAGATATGGATGTAAAAATAAGTTTATATCTCTAAAATAAATCACATTAATTTTTTTTACCTTGGCTATATATCTATAGTATTACCATCAGCTATCACATGTGGGAAAATATTTTTCCTTTCGCAAAAAATTTCTTTTAGTTCTCTGGAAATGTGAAAAATAAATAAATTAATTTTATAAATTTATAATCTTTTTTTAATTTATCTATTTACCTTTCAAAAGGACATTTAATAAATAAAGTTGATATGATGTTCCTTGTATTCATTTATCAAAATTGGAGGCCTGAAGGCTTCTTCAGGCCAATGCGTTCTTACGTCTAAAATTTCTAATGAATATAATTGAAAGAATTAAATAGATTAAAAGATTACATAAATAAAAAAAATTAAAATTAAAATAGCAGCAAACGATCACAAGCTTTTTTTTTCGATATTAATTATGTTTCCAAGGAGATTGAGAGAAAATGGCGACAGTTTGAAAGGTGGTCATCTACTAAAGCTTTGGCGCTGTGATCGCCCTGCACAATTCCATTGGGTCGGAGGCATGCCGAATAGGAATTCCCTATAAGGGCCCAATTATAACCCAATCGGGAAATTCTCAGGAAAAATAAAATAACTTATAATCACTTTCGCGCAATTGGGTTCTGGGTAGAAAAATATGCAGAAAAGTCCAAGCTTGAAACGAACAGAAAGAAGGGCAAAATGTGTAAATTATACTGCAATGACAAGCGAAACGAACAAACCTAATTTCTAATTTTTAAATATTAAGTGATGCGTTATATGTAAGAAATGACATCTATTGAGCCTCGCGACTCCAATCCTCATCATCTACGCATGCGCGAACACTGGATTTTATTTATTCCAAATAAGATAGATACTACAGCAAATATTTTGTATAAGTTTTTATTTTAATGTTGGGATTTCCCATTTAGGTCCCACACAGAACCCAATTGGGAGAAACTGACTATAAGTTATTTTATTTGTCGTGGGAATTTCCCGATTGGGTTCTAATTGGGCCCTTATAGGGATTTCCCTATTGGGCTTGCCTCCTTGGGACCCCATGAGGTCCAGATGTATACCCTGGGTGATTCCAAAGTAATTTCTAGACGTGAAATTTTTATTTTTATATTGGGATTTCCCATTTAGGTCCCACACAGAACCCAATTGGGAGAAACTGACTATAAGTTATTATATTTTTCCTGGGGATTTCCCGATTGGGTTCTAATTGGGCCCTTATAGGGATTTCCCTATTGGGCATGCCTCCTTGGGACCCTATGAGGTCCAGATGTATACTCTGGGCGTTCCCAAAGCAATTTCTAGTCGGGAAGTTAGGGTACTCCCCTGGGACATAACACGAAGCTCTTTTGAACAAAATCGGGCAAAGTACTAGTACTTTACTGATGTAATTTTTCAGTATTTTTTTATTCTTAAGTTAAATGATCTCCTGAATCCACCAAATATGACCTCGGTTTCACTAAAAAAGGGGCGGAAATAACTAGGGCACTCTCCTGAAGACGAATGGAAAAAAGCGTGGGATAAAACGGAGGTCAAATTTGGATTCAGGAAGTCATTTTACTTAAAAATCTAAAGGATTTATCTCGAGGCTTCTTTTAATGCCGAGTAGTGTAATTAGTTTTGATTTTATTTAATCTTTTTGCCTTTCTTCCCTGGAAGGATATTCTCTTAAACTGTTTATACAACTGGGACTTCTCGCCTTAGGCCTCATATATAGAAGAAGGGGATGAATCCCCCAGGTTCAGGGCCTTTAAGCTTCAGCCCTAAATTCCTATTGAAAAAAGATTATAAAAAATATTTTTTATTTGAGTAGGGAGGAGACCTTTAGGCAAATTGGTAAAAAAAAATTAGAAAATATTTTCATAATAAAATTTCCTGAAGTGCATATACATACTGTATTTTGGTTATTTAAAATTAAAACTTTTCTTTATAAGGGCGGGGCGTATTATTATACAGCCCACGGGACTGGGAAGACCCTCGGCGGCCCTATTCCTTAGGTAAGGTAATTTTATAATACACTTGGTAAAACTTTTAACTTCTAAAATAAATATAGCCTACAAAGATACAATATTATTAAATTATTTTACTCTCAAAAGGAATTTCCCATTTTTCTAAAGTTTCTTTTATTTTGATCCTTAAATTCCCTTGTGTACGCCCATGTTACTCCATTCCAATAAGCCATTAAAGATAAATATAAAGAATGGTACGTTTTAATATATGTTTTATTACTCTACTTTGAACAGCAAATAGCAGTGCCGGTCTGACCTATTGCCACATGTCTATTAGACGCTGAATACTCGTACTCCAAGTGGCTGAAGGGTGGATTAGAGTTATAGATATAGGTGTTATTTCTAAGCACCGACTTAATCATAGAAAAAAAAACACCTGTCCCACAGTCAGAATTTGCTGACTTTTTTACAGTAGATCAGGAAGATTAGGTGAATAAAAATATTTCTGTCCCTCTACAGGGACCAGCTTTAGTGCATATGTGAAAATTGTGAGAGCGGTTATCACAAATTTATAAAATATTTTTGAAAATCTATAGCGCATGGGCTACGAGTCCTGTCTTTTTTATAAAGTTGAAAAATCTGGTGTGACGGCTTATTACAAAACTTTCGAATATGGAAATGATGTCCACAACCAAGGTTTTTAAAATACAAAGGTTGGCCAGAAACTAGTAAACATACAATTTTCCGGTCGCAGTTTTTGATTGGTCCACGTTATGAAGCTCTTCTTTCGTTGTATTTTTCTATTTGGCAGTGTTGGTGACTACATACAGTGGCGTAGCGAGGGGGGGGGCAAGGGGGTCATCATGCCCCTGGCGCTACTCACATAGGGGCGCCAAATAGTCGGCAAAACAAAAAATTGCTGGATAATTTTTATTTTTATTATAAATGATTTCTGGAAAATATATTTTAAATTTAGTGCCAGTGTAATATATTAATTTTGTATATTTTACATATAATATTATATGGCTTTCGAATGGGAGGGGGGGGGGGGCGCTAAAAAGGTTTTGTGCCCGGGCGCGAGTTAAGCTCACTACGCCACTGACTACATATAACCTAGTTCACATTCATTTTGTTTTATTTGCAAATTGTATAGTTTCTGACTAAACTTTAGAAAATTAAATTCACTAAACTACTAAATTTAGTCCCTGGTATGTACATTGCTTTATTAATAATATACTGTATATAAATATTTATATATGGTTTGTTTCGAAAGATCTTTTACAAAGGATCGAATACTTTCTCTTTATATATTTCATATATAGGGTAAGAGAAAGTAAAAGAGGAGCTCCATGACGTCACTCTCTTGAAAAGAATAGGCCTATTTGATGATGTTAGTTGTGTTAGTAAATAACTCTTTATGTATTGACTATATAAGAAATTATATAATTAAGCTTATAGCCTATAGAAAATAGAAAAAAAAAAAGAAATTTGTCAAATTTTTAGATCAAAAGACTTTTTAAAACAAATTCATTTTTCTCCCTTCGAAAAATCCCCCAGATGTAATTAAAATTAATCAATAAGACAAACTTTTAAAAAGTTTTTTAATAGATTCTAAACGAAAGACATTTTTCTAGAAGCTTTTGATTGCATGTTTGGCTCGGTGAAAGAATAATCCCTCAAAAAAGATTAAATATCGGTTAAGCAACCTTTTGTTCTCTCTCGCTCTCTCTACTAACTTTCAGATTGATTCGAATATCAAAGGAATTCAATTGGATTCCAGATTGTTCGCTAATTTATTCACTCATTTCACTTTATGATTATGTATTTTCTTCTAAGTTTCTTCTAAGCTCGGGCGCCGGGAACGCATTTTTGTTACGTTACATTTTCTCCCATTTCACTCTGCGTAAGCCGCGTTAAAGAACTTCGTTCCAAAAATTATTGAAAATGTATAAAGCTTCTAAGGTTTAGCTCTATAGAACTACTGGAAATGAAGAAATTTAAAGGATAACAAGTGTACTTATTAGAAAAAATTATAAATTTGATACAATTCTTTTTCATTCTCGGTTTGATTCTTCTTATTGTTTTCCCTTCGTTATCCTGAACCCGATATACAAGATAATGACTAAGGGAGAATATTCAATTCTTTTCTTTAAATTTTACAAATGAATTTTTTCTATACTGTCAAATCAAATTACAATACTGTATTTATTTTGATGATTTTATAAGGTTAACTTAATTAAAATAAATTTAAATAAAATTTTTTTCAAATAATTTCCATTACATTTTCCCAACTAACTCTAATATAATTACATTTATTATTAAAAATTTTAAAAGAGAAAAATTAGATAATTTTTTAATTAATTAATAATTCCGACCTGGATTATGTAAAATTTTAATATCTTAATAAGACGAAGCCTCTTATAAGCTCGAAAGTGCAAGTGCAAAAAAAAAATCATTAGGATATTTTTAATTAAATTAGAAAAGATAATTTGTCTACAAATTAGATAAATATATTGTTTCATTATTTTAATAAACATAAGTAAACTAAAAAAATTGGCCTGCTCTGTTTTAATGGCTCCTAAAAAAGAATTTTCCCTAATCCATTGCAAAAGTGGAATTTAATTTTCTCTTCCACGGAGAGGGAAATTTGTTCCATGTTCTAAATTAGTAGATTTGTTCTCTCTAAGCCACAAAGAGTATTACGTACTTATTTTTAATTGTCCTTTTTGTGTCTGGCTCTTTGTCTAAGAGGATAATAATTTAATAAATGACCAGTTAGGATGTGGCCTGAGACGTCTCCAAATTTCTCTGGTATATTTTTGTCAAATTTATGAAAAAGAATCATTAAAAAAGGAGAGCTTGGGGCTCTGGCTGCTAAAATATATCTCAAGAAATCTAATTGAAACCTCTTATTACGATTCAATAGTAAAATTAATTTTGTGAACTTTTTTTATTTTAATAAATGACATAGGAAATTAAAAAATATTTTTTTTTCAATATAGCCTAAATGTATAAACTATTGTAGATATTCTTTGTGATAAGAGGGGACAAAAATCTCTACCCGATTCCACAGCGTTTCAGTTAAATTTATTGGACCATTATCATGTGAATGAAATCTAGGATATGTAAATATTAATTTACCTTATGAGTGGAAAAATATAAGGTAAACAATAGACTAAAGCCGGCCATTCTCGATCGCTCCAAATGGATGTCATCCATTCACTACACGACATTCATTTGCTTTTCCCCACTCATGGTCAGTTTTTGGAGTGACATCGCTCCATTTGGACGGATGGAGCGATCGTCAATGGTCGGCGTAAAAGATTAATAAAAATATCTAATTAAATACTACATTTTACTAATTTGTAATTTGATGAGGAATAGTGGCTGAATGTACAATTAATGAAAAGAAGATAAAGGCCGCCAAAAGAAAAATTAACAAAAAAAAAAGCAAACGTGTGGGGTCGTAGGAAGTTCCTCACGCCTTTTCTTCAACTCAGAATATAATTTAAAATGAATATTGTTATATTATATATTATATTATGAAATTACTAGTCTAGCCAGGGAACTGCTCCCGCTGGAACCTCTTGCTCGTCTTCGGCGAGTAATTTCCTGCCTACCGTAGATAGAGGGAAATAATGAGAAGGATAAGGTGGGCGTGGCCTCGCCAAGACCGGCTAATCTCGCCTTCCTCCGCCGTCGCTCGGGCGTTGGGAACGCATTTTTGTTAGGAACGCGTTTTTGTAACGTTACATTTTGTCCCAATTCACCGTAAGCCGCGTTAAATAACTTCGTTCCAAAAAATGCTATTTATCAATCCTTACATCGTTTTGACTGTTTCGCTGTAATTTATTATTGCATATATTGAAGATCTCTGTCTGTAGACTTAATGGAGTCAGAAGAAATAACAAGGCTCGTGCTTGTTCTTATTAAATTTAACACTTTCATTGCCGAATCATCTGCAATGAAGGCGTTAATTTTATTCTTCTGACTGCATCACCAATAATGCTAAAGGAATTTTTGCATTTTATTAAATTACAGTGGGACATTTTAGTTTGAAATTTTTTAACTAGTTTAATTTAAATAAAAAAGGAATTTTTGTGTAGGACTGCTTCGTCAGTGTATAATTTGATTTGATTTAAATTTATATAAATACTGTAGTTGGCTCCAGGATGGTTGAATCGCTTCGGATCATAGCCAATAAATAATAAAGAAAAACATTTTCAGGATAACGAAAAATATTCATCTCTTCCATTATAGTTATGAGCAGTCCTATTTCCTATTCTATATTCCTTGGGAGTAAGGATTAGGAGTGAAAAGAACAAAAAAAAATTTCGACATCGAATTTTTGACATGATCGCAATACTTCCCCTCTCTATACATTTCATATATAGGGTGGGAGAAAGTACTAAAACAAATATTTTATATTTTTCTCAAAGAATCAGGGCCGGATCTAGGGGGGGGGGTGCATGTGCTCTGGGCGGCAGATATCAGGGGGCGGTAATTAAAGAAAGATTTACTAAAAAAAGGTAAAATGATATGAATTTTGTATAGAAAATTTTAAGGAGGGGAGGCAAATTAAATTTTGCCCCCTTAAAAATCTCGTAGTTCCGGCCCTGCCAAGATCGAATTATTAAATAAATTTACCTTTCAATATTTTACTAGTCTCTGTTCATTTATTAATTTTATATTACATAATTTATGATTTTTGATAATAGTAGTCTATTATGAATATAAATTATAGCTATGATGTAGAAGAGTTTAAAGATAAAAAAAATGCAACTATTATAAATTAAATTTATTTTGTTTAATATATTCTTTCTCTACTAACATTTCGGTCCAGAAATGATTCGGAAGATGTTCCATACTTGTACTGAAATGTCAAAATAATTAATATCTGCATTTTCTAATCATATTAAACATTTCTTAAATATGATTAGCTCTGTTTAAGAGATCATTTTGTAATATAAGTTACTTGTTTGTGTCAGCTTTAAAGGCTTGTCTTTACACTAGGGTCAGGGGCTTTGTTCTCTATAATTTTTTTAGTTTGAAATTTGTTGATCGCTCATCACCTTTTCTTGTCATCTCCAAGTGATTTGTGACGG
>JAKCPI010012165.1:0-22620 GCA_023213315.1 Euborellia annulipes | reverse complement strand
TATTTATTTATTAATCTGCTTTTAGGAGCTAATGCTCAATACAGGGGTTCAGAGAAAGTTACTAGTACTGATGTGTTGTCTTATCTAAACATTCTAATAATTAATATTTAATGACTTAAATCCATTCAGAACCTGTTTTGTTTTTGAACTACGAAGAACAGAAGTAGACTAATTCATTTTATTAAAATCCAGATTATTATTATTTCTTTTTTTAATTTTATTAAGGTTTTTTTTCGGCAGCGAAGGCCATTTAGATCCCGTCTCTATTTATTTCACCTGGATTGGTAGCCAATCCAATTTAAATAAATTGTCGCATGTGCGAACCCGCGACCCTTAGTATAACAGGCCAGCAGGCTAACCATTAACAAGTGGATGGACCGAAGGCCAAATCCATAATAAATTAAATATTTACATCTGACTACTTTACGATACTTTATTTTTATTTGTAAGGAAGTATTGGATAAATAAATGGAGATTCCTTTTTGGAATTTAAAAAAATAACACATCCTAAGATGTTTTTATTAAAGCTTTTGTGGTTTGTATTATTATTTGGAATCGACCGAAGTTTCGGTTTCGCCGACACTAAAATTGAGGCCAAAATTCGGCTTCGGCTGAAAATCGAAAAATCAAAATGCAGAATTTTTTATTTGTATTAATTATTTATTAAAAATATAAATACTGTACTTTCCGACTAATTATATTTAATTATTCGGAAGTCGAAAAAAACGTTGAACAGTATTTATATATTTTTTAATAAATAATAAATACAAATGTGTGTCTATAATTTAAAAACTCCTATAATAATAACATCCTAATATTCTAGAATAAAAATAATACTCCAAATAAATTTTTTTTTTTTAAAATACTGAATATTAATTGTAAAATTAATGTAATTAAATGAAATTATTTAAAAACCATATG
This sequence comes from Euborellia annulipes, assembly GCA_023213315.1. Classification (NCBI taxonomy): domain Eukaryota; kingdom Metazoa; phylum Arthropoda; class Insecta; order Dermaptera; family Anisolabididae; genus Euborellia; species Euborellia annulipes. Next base: position 21,699 of record JAKCPI010012165.1, on the reverse strand, counting down.
GGGCATGTTTGTTATATATTAAAAAAAAAGAAACTTGTAATATAGGCTAATATATTTAGTTAAAAAAATTATATCTAAATTTGTTTAAATTCCCATATGAAATATGTATTAGATATATAAATACCTCAATTAAGTTTTAATTAAAATTATACAAGTAGATTCAAATCAATCAAATTAGTTAATTGACACAGGGGAACTATAAGTCCTAATTTTCTATATTCAAGCTTCTCTACACCCCCCCACAAATAAGTTTGTTATTTTTTTATTAATATATACCAAATTTCTATTTTGACTTGCTGTTGGTATAATAATTTTTTATTTGCATAGGCCAGGCCAAGTTTAATAATTTAAAAAATAGAAAATTTAGTCTTCAATTCTATGTTCCGAATCAACACATAATATAAGATAAGGTAAAAGAATTGTAGTTCTAGAGAGAGCTGAATATCCAAGCCACCCCCTTCCCCCCCACACACACACACACGAGAAAAAATTTTCGGACTAGGCCCCAATTAATTATTAGGAAGATAATCAGGAAATAGAATTAGATTTTGTGTGAAAATTTTATTAAACGCTTGAAAATTTTATACAATTATTTATTTCTCTCTCCCATTAAGAACAAGTGAAATCATTCTCTCTGGGTCTAATAAATCATTTTATTTAGACGATAGATTTGCGATGGAGATAATAAAATAATTTCTTAGAAAAAGGGTTTTATTGTTTTTCCAAGAATAGCAGCATCTCTCGCCGGCCAGCGACAATGCCTGGAGGGGGAGGTGCAGGCGCCACTTCCCCTCCGCGCGCCGTTTCTTAGGCCTCAATTAAAAGACGTTAGAAAAAATATAAACTCAGAATATTCAATTGCGTACAACTCGCAAACTACGGCCCCAAACAAAAACATATAAATAAACAAATGTTTTATAAATTTTTCAAATTTAAATGTACTGTCGGAAAATAAATATATCTCTACACAAAAAAATCTGGTGTGACAAGCACAGAACACAACTTTGGTAAGAGAAAGTTGTGTGCTGTGCGACCATCACACCAGATTTTTTAATACTCTATAATAAAAAAAAGACTAAAAAGTTTAAAATAAAAAAAATATAATAAAAAAATGCTTTTATTTAAATTGAACTAAAAAGAGGGGAAATAATCTTGTTAAAATTGTTGAATATTTATTAGTAGAAAAATAAAAGACCGAGCAGCTAGGTTTATTTCTTTAATAGAGAACTCACAGCGACGTTTCGGTCGACTATGCGACCATCTTCATGGCTAGAGTTCAGTCATTAGAAAAACCTCTATTTATGACTTGAAATAAAAGCGTGGGGCGCTTTGAAGTTATTCCGAGGCTATAGACAATCCCTTAAGCTATCAATGAGCGCCCCACGCTTTTATTTTCAGCCATAAATATTCAACAATTTTAACAAGAACAATTAAATTAAATTATTTCTCTCTTTTTATTTCAATTTAAATAAAAGCATTTTTTTTTAAGTTTTTTTATTATATTTTCCTTCCAAGTTTACAAATCGAACTCATTTTTCTGATAATTGCACCCCAAATAAGATTATCATAATTTTAAATTTACGATAATAAGATTCTTTGCTTTATAATCATAAAAAATATTAAAATTTTTAGAAATTTATTGATATTGACTTATTTTCAAGATAATTTCTTTTTTTTAAAATTTATTCCTCTTCATTGGTATAAATAAAATAATCGTGAGTGATCTCAAAACATGCTCGTTTTACAATCTCCTTGATGCCCCCAATAGGATCAATTGATCGGCTATTTGATGATTTTTATTTTTTTCTCTCATTATAAAGTTAGTAGGTTAATGAGGTTACAGGCAACCATAAGCTAATATTCAAAGACCAGCGATTTGGTCTAATAAGGTAATTGGAATGATCAGCTCATGTGTTAGGTGAATCGAAATGCGAGGGTGAACGAAGGAAGGTGTTCCCCTGTCTGTCTGTCCATTTTGCTATTTTATGGGGGTGGGGGTGGGGGTGGGGGTGGGGGGACTCATCCTTTCGAATCTTCTCTTTCTCTCTCAAAGCTTCACTCTCCCACTCTCCCACTCTCTCTCTCTCTCTCTCTTTCTCTCTTCTCATTAATAATTCACCAGCTTCGAAAGTCTCTAGTCATCCATCTTAGTTAAAATTTTAATAAATAATAATGAAATAAAATGAGAAAGTTTTTCTCTTGCGCAAACTTAAGACTTAAGAGTAATTTCGCTCCTTACTCTAACGTCTTCGCTCTTTCCCTGCGTTCGCCTTCTCTCTTTCTTTTTCCATCCTTCTAGAGTTAATTAAAATATAACGCCATTTTATTACTCTCCTTTGCCTCACACCACTTCTCTTATTTCCACCGTTCTCTCTCTTCGGGGGCCGCCACCCCCTGGGCTCCCCCCCCCAGCAAGGCCCACCTCCGCCGCTGCCTTTCTTCGTCGCGCGCTTTGAATTTAAGCAATATTTTTCATTCTCTTCCCTAATAAGAAATATTTCAAACTGATCTAATTTCTTTGTTATTCTCGTATATATTATTTCATTACAAGATGTTTCCCAAACTAAACTTCCTCAAAATGTTAATTGATAACGCAAAAAAGGAACTTTTGTATAGCTAATATATGAGGGGGAAATAAATAAAAACAAAAGATATAAATTAATAATAACTTTAATTAAAAAAATCTGGTGTGACAAGCACAGTACACAACTGTCTCTTAAGGTAAAAGGAAGTTGTGTGCTGTACGACCAGTCACACCAGATTTTTCAAATTTAGTATGAATATTTATTTATTTATATTTCGTAACCATTTCTCCTATCTTCCCTATGAAGTACAAGAGTAAGATTTTAAGGAAAAAATCTAAAAAATATATAGCTTATAGGTAAGAGAAAGTAAAAAAGGCGTTGGTCAGGTCCTCTCTTTTTTTTTTTCAATTTTGTCGCAGAGGAGGAGATTCGGTCCGTGGGAGAATCAAATTTCTGATTTCCTTTTTACAACAAAATTCTTTGTATTTTATTAATATTTCATTTTTTTTTTTCACTTTTACGTTTTTTCCTGCCTTTGTTTTTGTTCTCCTCTTTTAGAGGTCATTTGACATCCTCTACTATATGCATAGATTCTCTATTATAATATTGATATAAAATAAAAATTCAAATTTAACCATGACTTATTTATTTTTTAAAACAATTTTATAAAATGAATAATAGGTGTCATTAAAAGAGAGTGTCTAGTAAAAAACTCACTGTATTTTATTTTCAAATAATGGTTACGCGCATTATATTCCTTTTCTTAAAATTGACACATCCCATATAGATAGTAGATATTTAAAAAAAAAGAGATTTCCTTGAAACAAGTAAATAAATTTGATAGTAAAAACGAGACCAGTTTTTGTGTTACTAAATCCAGGGATGGTGTGTTTTATTTATTTATTTATTTTCAGTCTTTTTTTTTTTATGCGATGAGAATTTACAATCCCCTGTATTGTGATGCCTTTCCTCATCTAGGCCATCAATCCAAATAAGACGGTTCTTTTTTAATGCAAACTTCGTCTTCTAACAGTTAATATAAAATATGTTTGATCTAGTTTGGTTAATTTAAAAATAAATTAAACATTCGTATTTCGTGTAAGTGCAGCTTTTTTTTTCTTTCCTCCTTGGCCATCGCCCTTTGAACATTTGACCAAAAGTGCAGCTTACATGAACGTAAAATGCTGGTCACAATTAAGTTGGCTCGTATAAGATTTTACAAAGTATCATAATAATGTTATTAAAAGCCTACAGCAGCGGTTCCCAACCCGTGGGCCTCGAGCTGACTGAACCTGGGCCGCGGACTAAGAAAAGATAAAAATAATTAAAATAAAAATAAAAAAAAATAAATAAATAAATAAAAAAGTAAAAAGTTTAAGGCTAAACTATCCAGTTTTCATCCTAATATTGACGCTCTTGTAGGTCTAAAACAAGGTCAAAAATCGCATTGACTTTTTTTTTAAACATGACCTATAAATAGTTATATTTCTTTTTGTTCTTAATTTAAAGTAAAAGCAATATATTCTTGCACACTTTTGTTTTAAATTTTAAGAGTACCAATTCATTTTACTTGCTCATACACCCACACATTTATACCGTATATACTGTATATATGGACCCTGTTACGCATTAGTGTGTCAAGCGCCACCTACCGAGTTTAGAGAAAATTAACATTAAAGTTTTTTGTTTTCATTGGATTATATATAATTTTTCTTGTCAAATGTGCAAGTAACATTAAATATAAATTTTTTTAGGACATATTTAATAAAAAATACTATTAATTAAAGCATTTGAAACAATATTCTGTGCTTAACTCAATTTTGAATTTTTTGGTCTTTGACACACCATTGCATAACAGGGTCCATATATGATATACGTCAGCGTTTTTTTTTACTGATAAAGTGGGCCGCACATCAAAAATGATTTGGAACCACTGGTCTACAGTATTTTGTATAGGAAAATTTCTCGGCGCCCCAAGAGAACAGCCACGGCGCCCTTAGGGCACCGCGGCGCACAGTATCAAAAAGTTTGAGCTATCAGATTATCTTCCCAAACAAAAATGTCCCAAGATCTAAATGAGAACTGTGCCAGAGATTTTTGATAATTTCATGCTTGATTATCCCGTAAAATTAAAAAAAATAAAAATTGGGAAAAAATATTTATTTTATTATCTGGTACTGGATTAATTGGTTAAACTCTAATTCATATGTGCCTTGGAAAATTTTACTCTTAGATTCTCTTATAAACAAATTTTCATATTTTTGATTAGTGTTCTATGTATCTAAAAAAAAAAGTGTAGATCCTTTATTAATTGTTTTATAAATAGAACTTAATAAATTTAAATTAAATTTTCTCAAAGTTAGTTGGGTAACCTAACCGCCTATCACCCTTTTAGTTTGTGGCTTGAATTTAATCCTTTTAACCAGAGAGAGGTATATTAAATTTTTTTTCTCTTTCTAACCTAATTGAAACAGAAAAAGTAGGGTGTGACCCAGGTAGGTAAGGGGTTAGTAAAATTTCTTGCTCGATCTGGTTAAGTGGAAGGAGGGGGGGAGATCTCAAAGGGTCAGCCGCAAAGACTAAGGAGCGGGGAGCAATCTTGGAAGGAACCCTTCCAAGTCTTGACCCAGTATTTATCGTTAAGAAAGTTCCCTTCACCCCACCCCTTGGGGAAAACTTGGAAACCATTTAGACGCTAAGCACGAACGATATACTAATAGCTCCTTCATATTGATTGTCAATTTTCTAAGAAAAATGGATGTCCCAATCGGACGAATAAATCAAACGAATTTTCAATAAAAAACTAATAAATAATTAACGATTAAAAAAATAATACACTAGTGTGTATTTAGCGTTTGTTTTCCCATTTTTTTGTTTTTATTGAATTGTGAAATAGAAAGAAAAGCTTTTTATTAAGCTTCTTTTTGAGGGAGTCATAAAAAATGTAAGAAATACAATATTTCTCAATTTCCTGGATAGGAAATTGCCCCTAACAAAATTAGGCATAATTTATAATCTTGAAATGTATAATATAGCCTACTTATTTATTTGCTCATGTCCACAAAATATTCAATCAACTTATTTTTATGTAAAATTTTAAAAATTAATACTTAAAAATTTGATTTATATTTATATTCTGGCAAACAAGTACAGAATGCGCCTTTAAATTACCGAAATTAAGAAAAAATTGTGTGCTATGCGACCAGTCACACCAGATTACCCCCCCCCCCCCCGAGAAACACCTCCTGGATCCGCCCTTACCTCCACGTTCTCAAAAAATATTGTATGAGCCTCAGATTTCCTCTTTTATTACAAAAATTCCGCTACCCGAACATTAATTGTTGCATTTGTTATTATTTCTATTTTAATAAAGAAGAGTAAGCAAGGGTTTTCTCTACTAAGATAAGTCTTGAAAATTAAGTCTCTTAAATGAGTCTTTCATCTTTTTAAATATTTATAAAAGTATTAGACATGTGCCCAAGGCGAATGAATCCCTCTCGGGAAATTTTCAAATTTTCACTATTTATAAAGTAATTTATATTAAAAACAACTTATATCTTAGAGAGAGAGGGAGAGGACTTAATAAAGATGTCCTTGGAATTTATTAAATGAATTCATTTTTTTTTTTTCAAAATTAATTTGAAACTACTAAAACATTTTTAGATTAGTTTTGAACTTTGATGACATTTTATATTCGTACTTTTTTTATAATAAAGTTAGAATGAGTATAAAAATAGAAAATGTCATAGAATTTTATTCATAAATTTCCAGTTGGACTTTTTTATATACAAAAAATACAGGAAGAATATTTCCAAGTTTACTGGAGACGTTGACCTTTGATAACATGTTTATTCAAGCGATGAAAATTTTAAGATTTTATTTTTAATTCTCTTTGAATGTGTTTTGCCAATATTTTTTTAATAAGTCGCCTATAAAATATTCAAATTATTCGTTTAATATAAGATAACAAATTTGCAAGATAAGTTCGTGTTTGATTGGGCAAAAATTACGCCCCCTGGAGTCTAACCAGGACCTCCACGCTTTCGCGGCGGGCCGGCTATCCTTATCAACGGTCGCCGGCCCAATAAACACTAACTTTTGTGAACAAACTACTTATTTACATATCGTCAGCTGAGAATCATAGTGACGAAAGTTCGAAATTGACCAATTCGAGAAAAGGCGTTTAATAAACATATACATAGGCGTAGCCAGGGGGAGTTTTCGGGGTTCAAACCCCCCATGGGACCCAAGCCATGACTAGATATTTACAAATACAAATTATTTTTCATATAGAGTAAGAGAAAGTAAAATATAATAATTTACTCTAGAAATGATTTATAAATGCCCTAAAATAATCTTAAATTTTTCAAAGGTTTGAAAAAATTTTTTTGAAACCCCCCATCAAAAATTTCTGGCTACGCCTATGAACATATACCTGCAGCCGGGCAACAAATGAATAGGCCACAATCAATAGCAAAGAATCTTTTCGCCACTTGGGCACTCAAAAGAGAAGACGTTTTGACAACGTTTGCTAGGCTTAACCCAAAAATTGAATTTTTGAACTTTCGCCACTTGATTCTCACCAGGCGATATGTATAAATTTTTTTTTTTAATAGTCGTTAAAAAAACTAAAAATTTTTAGGATTATATTAAAAATAAAATATGACCTGGTAGGCCTAAATGGACTATGTTACGCATTAGTGGGTCAAGCGCCAGCTACCGAGATTTGAGAAAATTAACATTAAAGTTTTTTGTTTTGATTGGATTATATATAATTTTTTTTGTCAATTGTGCAAGTAACATTAAATATAAATTTTTTTTAGGACATATTTCATAAAAAATACTATTAATTATAGTATTTGAAACAATATTCCGTGCTTAACTCAATTTTTAATTTTTTTTGGCGCTTGACACACTAATGCATAACAGGGTCCAAATGTGGGTCTAAAGTTCGCCGAATTCTATTGAGCTTTGTCCTTTTCTTTGAATTTCACTTCTTTTTAAGGCTACTTGGTCTTTTTTTCGAAGTATTTATGTTGCGATATTATTTTTTCGGCTATAAGCTTATGTATTATTAATATAGAAAACCAAACAGCGAAGTGGCTTCCAGTCAATGACAAAGGTCACAAGTGATGACCGAAACGTCGACAGTGAAAACGGAATTATTTCTCTAGCTGAAAAAGGAGATTTCTCCTCTCCTTGTATTTTTTTTACTCTTTTTCACTCTGTCATTTAAATTTTTCATGTAAAATTATAACTACCCTTGTTGAAGGAGGGGGGGGGCATGCCTAGAAGCGGCAAAAACCTAAATCCGCCCCTGCCGGTAATTTTTTTATTTCTTAATTAATCTACTTTCAAAGCCATTATTAAACTAATTTCTATATGCCTTGACCATGTTATCATAAAATGGGACTATTTATTAATCGAAGATTATTTTTAGGCCTTTTATATTCAATTATTTTTTTATTCAAAAGAAAAATTAATATTTAATCGTTTAACATTTTTTATTTTTATTATTCTCCATCCATATTTTTTTTTTCCACAACTTGAATGAATAAACAACGGAGTGTGAAAGTGAGATTGTGTCGTTATAAATATTTAAGGAAAAGAAGTGGGACGTATGTGGCTCATATGGGGCTCAAAAAGCCTCCAATTTAACCTGGGACGGTTGGTTGTTGTTCTGCTCAAATTTAGTTGACTCTCTCTCTCTCTCTCCCTGTACTTTTAAAAGCTTTTAAGAAAATGTCCGCGTATATACGCGGTATTTTCAATCATTTTCCAGGAGAGTGGCTCGCAAAACGACGCCATCTTTTTTCCTGGCTGCTTCCACCCCCACACACCCCTCTCCTCGCAGGGGTGGGCTTCCCTCTTTTCCCATTTTAAGCAGCCCTTTCTCTCTCTCTCTTCAGCATCGACCCTTAGAGAGAGAGAGAGTACCTCAGACAGCCCTGGCGAAATGAAGGCGCCTCAAGAGCCACGGGCGGAGCCCCTCCGTCTGATGTAGACAGCAAACAACCCAACGACCAGACACTTCTTTCTCTAATATTATACTATCTCTTTCATCAAATGCTAGTGTCACGATGACCAAAGTCCTTTGTCATAAAACATACATTTTTGCCCTTTACTTATTCATTATCAGTGTGTAGGAAACTAAAAGGACATTTCTGCCTGCTGCTTTTGTATAAATGTTGAAAATGTCAAAAAAAATATCATTCAAATTCTACCCTATTCAGTTATATCTAAATCTTAATAGTAATTTTAGAAACGTCGATTAGAAATATTGTGAATCTCAAAGCGTGTCTCTAACACTTTATAAAAAAAAGACGTAATATTTTTTGTTTCTATAAGTGCAGAATGTTTAAAAAGATAAATGTCTGAGCTTTTAGAAATTAAGGGGAGAGATTGATGACAAAATATTGATATTAGAAGTCAGATAGCCTATCTAATTTCATTTCTATTTATAATATAAAGAGCCCGGATGTTTATGCACAATAAAACCTTAAAATATGCATGCACTATAAAATGACCAAATATGCACAATGAAAAGAAAAAACAGTAAAAATATGCTCTATCACAAATTGAATCGCATTTTATATTATTTTTTTTTTTTTTTAATATCAATGAAGCAATTTTTCTAAATTTTCATCGTTTAAGGACATGCGTTTATCTGAAAACACATTCTTGGACGCAGAAAATGATCCTTGAAATAACAGGAGCATACTTGAAAGAAGAGATCTATGACAAATTGAGGTTGAAATGATGAACTTTTACATTTTCACCCTGTAAAGCGTAAAAGTTTGAAAATACAATATTACAAATAATTTGTAATTTTTGTCACATAAATTGGACTTTAAACTACACAAAAATATTTTTTTTTTAATGTTAAAATATGCATGAAAAATAAAATTGTTTTGTTTTAAAAATTGGCAAAACATGCATTGTGCATTTTTCAAAAAAGCCAAAATATGCACAATGTTCGGAACAAATAAGGATATTTCGAATCGAATACTCATGAAATAGATAATTGCAAAGTTCCATGAGCGTTTTCAGTTCCAATTCAAACATGCATTTGGATGAACATCCGGGCTCTAATAATTATTTTAAAAAAATTTATGCCGCAGCACATAAAGTATCTACTTTTGTCACATAAATTAGACTTTAAAAGCAACTACACAAAAATATATATATTTTTTTAATGATAAAATATGCATGAAAAATAAAATTGTTTTGATTGACAATTGGCATGTGCATGGAATTTCTTAAAAAAGGCCAAAATATGCACATGAGTTCGGAACAAATAAGAATATTTTGAATCGAATACTTATGAAATGGATAATTGCAAAGTATTCAGCAGTATACAGAAATACATTTGCATCAACATCCGGGCTCTAGTAATATATCTTGTAATTTTGAACTTTTGTACGTTTGTGTTATGTGTAACGAAAAATGATAATTCTCAACTGTTGAGGATTCACTGAGAGGTTAACATACATCTGACTTGTGAGTAAGCGGATGGTGAATACGAGGGGCCCGAATCAAGGATTTAGCAATATTTCTTTACTTAATAAGATATAGAAATTTCTTTAATACTCTTATCTAAACAAAAAAATTTACAAAAAGTTGATTTTTGTTTGAAAATATAATTTATTTAAATTATCTGAGATTAAATTTTAAAACGAAACTTTTACCACCCACTCTTCTTTATTCCATGCTGATATTAAATATTTATTATACATGTATATGGCAAATGTAATCACTTTTAGCAAATACCACCCACATAAAGGAAGGCAAAGTCTTTATTAATATTAATTTCAAGATAGCCAATTCATTCATTTTAAAATTAAAAAAATCGTCCACTGCGTGATTTGCTCCGAAAAATAAACTTTTAATTTTTTTTTTCTAATTAAATATTCGGATATTTTTGACTAACAAGCCAATAAGTTTCTTCTATGAATATAAAAAGTAAAAAGATGTAATTTCCCTATCATACATCAAACTCACATTTATATTCTATAGAATTAATTGTAAAAATAAAAAAACTTTTGGAAATTCAGGTGAAAATTCATCCCATTTCCAAAATGATCTTTGGCCTCCTTGGGACAAAATTTGAATAAAGAATATTTAGGATATGGTCAGTTATTTATATTTATGCCAACCTGTCTACCTTGTCAGATTTTTCCTCTGTGATTTTTTCTAAACCCAAGAATCGATCAGGCTATGAATATAAAAATTTATAAACAGTTGAAAAAATTTGGAAAAAAACGATTTTGAAAAAGAAAATTTTTATATCAATACAGTAGTTTATTTCTATTCAAAAAATAAAATTTTTTAAATAAATTTTTGATCAAGTTCCATACTTTTTCTTTTTCTATTTTCTATATACACTGCACGACAAAAAAAAAAGACACTGTTTCAGAAGACATGTTCTAAACACCTCAATGATACTCTAATTCAAGAAACATTTAATATGAAATATCTTAAACATTTCTAAGTAAATTTAACACAAATACAAATCATTTTAATCAATTTAATAAAATTAAATAAAATAAAGAAAAATATGTCGATTTTCAATTTGAAGGACAAATCAACATAATCTCGATCAGGTCTATTCTCTAAAAACAGACGTTAAAATTTAAAATAAACAAATAGGTGTTAAAAGTAATGTAAAAACAATAGGCTTTAAAAAATGCTATTCAAATCCTTGCATCAAATAGCTATTCTGTAAACAAAAATTTAAAGTCAAAGCCAAATAGTGTTAAAAAATATAGCCATGTCTAGGGGGTGCTTTTAATATTTTAACGTCGTGTTTAAAATAAAAATAACGTCCTTAACCTAAAAAGTAAGATTATGATTTTGTTAGCTTTGAAATAAAAGCAACATGTTAACGTCGCGTTAAAACTTTGTTTAGAGAATAGCATTTTTTTAACGTTGATTGTTTTTACATTACTTTTTAACACCCATTTGTTTATTTTAAATTTTAACGCCTGTTTTTAGAGAATAGACCTGAATATGTTTAGTTGATATTAAATAAAAATTTTATTTTTATAAGAATTTCCAATAGTATAGTCAGAATAATAAGGAATGGAAAGATTATTTTAAAATATTAAAAATTTAGCGTTAATAAAAACAAATTCGACATTTTTGTCTTTGTTTTATTTATTATTTATTAAAATGATATGGATTTGTGTTAAATTTGCTTAGAAATGTATAAGTTATTTAAATAATAAAATACAATAGGCCTATCATTAAGATAGATTAGAAACAGGTCTTTTTAAGAAGAAACAAACTATTACGTTCTTTTTGAAGCTAAGTGTATTTATAAGCTTGAGACAAGTAATCTAAACAAGAAAAAATTTAATTTTTTAAAGCCTTCCTTAGATATCAAAAACTTGTGATGTCCCTAATAGTTAATTTTTTAATTTTTTATAAAGCCTAATCATAGTCAGGGAAGCAACCTTTCTAACGACTCTGTAATCATCTTTTGTTGAATTATTTATTCCTGAAGAGGACAAAATATTGAATGAGTTTGCTTTGAAGATTCAAAAAAGAATTGCCTCAAAAGAAGCCATTAGGACATATTAGCATCAAAGTAATTTTTAAAATAATATTCAACAACACACCGTTCAATAGAAGGTATATAAGCAACAGCAACGTTAGCCAAATTAATACCACTAAATGGGTCTTGAAATTTGATTGAATTTGCCTATCACTGGTGTGTTGGTGCTCTTTAACATCTCAATCAATATTTATCTAAGATGGCATCTTAAAGACGATCCTTACAAAACAACAACGTGGGGAAAGTAAAGAGTCGTTAGCAAATTCTACAAAAAATTACATTAGAAAACAAAAAAACAAAAAGCAACTGCTTAGAACGTATTAAAAAAAAATGAAAGGTCGTCGCCTAAAAACGACAGGTGTGTGGAACAAAACGCCAAACTATATTTACATTAAAAGCTTAGATAATTTGTTCCACTAAATTTTTTATTGTTTAAGAACATGTGCGATAATTTTATCTTTTTTTTTCTGACTCTTAATTTAATTGAAATTTCTTTTTTTGTTAGAAAAAAGTAATATATTATACAAAGTTTGTATGTATATTATATCTTAATTAATTACGCCACTAACCATTTCATATTCAAAATATATATAACCATAAAATTGGATTTTTCTTAAAGAAATTTATTGGCGATATTATTAACTAATTTTTGATTTAAGACGCCTCTGGGCGTCCTCTAGTCTGGCCTGGCGGCACCTGAAACCCCCAAAAAAGTTTTTGAACAATTAAAAGTTCAAAATATCACCCTCAAATCTTGATCTAATGACTTTCCGTGGCCATAATAGTAAATAATATCCCTCCCGCCCTAACTTTGGCCAATTTAGGGAATTTTCTATAGATGATAATTAAATCACTTTTTGTGGAAAAATTGCGCGCAATTGCTCAAGTTTAGCGCCTTTTAATTTTCATTAGGAAACAAAAAAAACAAGAGAAGATTATACTTTGATTTTATCTCTAGCAATTTATTATTGTTTTTTCTTAAAAATAGAAGAAGAAAATTAACCAAAAAGCTACTCTCATTGAATTATGCCTATTAAACATTTTTAATTTAAAAACAGAAAAAAATACAGCTAGGAATTTTTTTTTAAGGTGCGCGTCTCGGGGTGCTAATTTTGGGACTTTCCAGCGGCCACAATTTTGAAGCTATCGACCTCAAATTTTTTTTAAATTAAAGCTATTTAAAATATCTACAACTTATAGAAGCCCTTTTTTTGATTTTCGAAAAAATAATTTTTTTTTTTAGATTAATCTCATTAAAATAAATGATATTAAAAAAAGGAGCTCTATAAGTTGATAGATAATTAAATTAGTAATCATTATGTTAAAGAATAATTCATTTTTTGCCTTTAATTAATTAGCTGGAAGCTCTAGAATGAAATGGAATTTATCCCATGTATTCCTATGGAAAAAACTAACGCCATCTCTTGCCGCCTAGGGGAACTCGGTAGTCTAGAGCTTTCTAACGACTTTTCGAGACGCGCACCTTAAGATTATATATTTCAACAGCTGACGTTTCGGCCTTGATTAAAGCCATCTTCGGAGATATAAAACAATGAAATAAATTTCTTTTATACATATTTACATAAAAAAATAATAACTACGAATGTAAAAAATGCATTACATGATATTGGAGTCAATTGTCACATCAAGCACGAAAGAAATATTGTATTAGTTAGTGATAAAAGAAAGAAAATATTTTTTTTTTTTTTTTTAAGACACACTTTTTTCCCATTCACACAGTCTTTTCTGCAACTTAGGCCATATAAGACTTTAAACGATAACCGTTATTGTGAAAATATATACATATTGGGGTTCAGGCATTCTTATTTAAGACATTTGGATACCAAATGACTTAAATAAAATCATCGGGCTGCCTGGGATCAGACCCTTGGTATACAAGGCAGGCGCGCTACCAACCACACCAAGCCCGAGGGCAAAATATTTTTAATAAACAAAAAATAATCTTCTAATGTTATATCAAAAGTCAATCAAATATATGTAATTAACAGGTATGATTTTCATCCTCTAATAATGATTGTAAAAGTATATGTTGGGGCTATGTTTTATTGTGATATAGCTCCGAAGATGGCTTTAATCCTTTAATCACTTTTTTGTCCAGTACTATACATTAATTTATTAAATTAAAATTAAATATAGAAATTAAAACACTAGGTTATTTGTTTCAAAGGTTTTTTTATTAATTATTAATTGAAACTAATAACCTGGTGTTTAATTCTATATTTTTTTTTCCTTTATTCAGCGACCTTAGGTCATTGCCATTCCAAATACAATGTTTACAATTATGATTATATTTAATTTTAATTTACAAAATGTTTTAACGAAAAGAAAAGGGAAGCTTTTTACCAAGAACTATTAAATCTTATTCCTCTACCTGTTAATGTTGAAAATATTCTTGCACTTGCGTTAGAAAATTCTGACTTGTGCCTATCAGTGTATATATATATTTATAAAGGCTACAGGCCAATAATTTTAGGCCTAAGTGTTATTTTTATTTAAATTTGTTATATTCTGCATACTCTAGTATAGTAATTAGGGACCATAAGACGTTATTAAGAAAAAAAAAAGCTTTCACTTTTGAAAATATTTTTAAAATATTAAATACAATAATAGTACATAGATGGATAATAATGGGCAGGAGCAGCCAATAAATAGACTCTGCTGATATAACATTAACATTTAGAAGTTTTTTTTTCGATGGGGGCCCGAACTCATATTTAACACCCCCCCCCCCCCATATATAAAAATATTTTTAAAATACCGGATATACCCAAGGGGCCCGGACCATCCTCTCAAAGATAAATTTTTATTAAATTTTTTTTTAATTCAAATTTTTCCGTTTTCACCTGACCCTGAAGGGCCCGGCCTTCTCAAAGACAAAATTTGTATTAAAAAATTGCTTATACAGTATATTAATATATTTCATTTTTTTTTTTATATCTTTTATTTATGCGACGCACTTTTTCAAACAAAAATATAGATATTGGCTATATACCCGTATATATATGTATATAGATTTGAAAAATTTCGGGAGGGGGAGGCCCGGGCCCCCTTGACTCCCTCCCTTATATACCCCCCTGATTAACATTGTATATATAAAAAAAATTTTGTTATATTTTACAAATATTTACTTTTTTAAAAACTTTTTAATAGATTGTTTTATATATACACTGTTAATGTTATATGTTAATATCTAGTAAGGACTGAAGATGGTTCTTAAATAAAAAGAACCGAAACGTCTCCCGTAATTGGAATCTGCATACAGAGTCTATTTATTGGCTGCCCATTATTATCCATCTATACAACTCACAGCCACTACTCCGAACACAAAAACAAAAATTAAAAAT
Organism: Euborellia annulipes; assembly: GCA_023213315.1. Classification (NCBI taxonomy): domain Eukaryota; kingdom Metazoa; phylum Arthropoda; class Insecta; order Dermaptera; family Anisolabididae; genus Euborellia; species Euborellia annulipes. The sequence goes on along the minus strand of JAKCPI010012165.1, from coordinate 6,253 downwards.
ATATAGGCCTAAGTATTAAATACAAAAATAGAAATAAAATGAAAATCCCCTCCTAGAGGGAGCTGATTAAACTTATTTAAATAACTATACACGGATGTAGGTCGAAAAAAAAATAATCGAGTAGCACTGGTTTAACGAGAAAGGGTCGAATAATCGTCAGAGAGAAAAAAAACCTGATTTTAATTCAAGCTAATAGATTAAATTAACCGTGGACCAGGAGGCGGAGCTAGACTAGTTCTTTCCAAAGAGCGCGCCCACCAATAGCAAATTTGTTTTGCTAACTATTGATCTATTTGAATATAGAATAAAAATTCAAAAATTCTAAATTGTCATTTAGTTGATAAATAGAAAGTGAAAGTGGCGAGGTTTTAAAGTTTTGATCAAAGAGTGTGTTAAGTGGAGATGGTATTAGTGAGTGATGTTAGTTTTAGTAAATGGAGGTAGGCGGCGGTGGCGGTGGCGGTGTGGAGGTGGCCTATGTGAAACAGAGTAGGTAGGGGCAGTAGTCAGTTTAAAAATTTTTTTTCCAAATCTGCTTTCTGAGATTTTGTGCCTTGTGAGGGGTCGTGGTAGCATTCTGGTGGTAGCAGAGCGGTGATAGTGTTGGTGCTTAGCTACTAGGGGGTGCAGGCAGGCAGGCAGGCAGGGTGGGGGCCGTCAGGATGTCAGGCGCCATGCTTGGCGTGCCGCGTGCGTTCTCTCTCTCTTTCTAAATGGCCACACCCTCGTCTCCTGTGTGTGCGCCGAGTGCGCGACGCCCGGCACAGCCGATGAGGCCCAGGCGCCCGCCGCCATTTTATCCGCCGGTTGCCCCGCTAGCCACTCACTTCACTTCTTATCTCGGAGCTTGTTTCTTATTTATTTATTTTTAAAGAAATATTAAAACACTATTTATTTTTTTAATATAGTCAAGTGCTAAAAGTGAACGCGATTTTATCAATAATAACGAAATTAACCCTTAAAATGGATTATAAGTTTTTTAACACATGTTATTTTCAAACTAAAATCTCTCAATATTGATAAATTAATTTCTTTTTTTTTTATATATATAATTTGACCAATTGAAACGAATTATCGTCAAAAGTTATCAAAAAGGAATTTTATTTTGAAGTTTTTTTTTTTCTTTATTATTATAGGCTGCTTAGGCCATCCCCCGTCACACAAAAAGTATAATTCTAAAATATATTAATATCAAAGATTTCAAAACAATATTTTGAAGTTTAAACCCCATTTGAGTTTTAAACATTTTATTTGTTAAAAATTTTTTGAATCTAACAAAAAATTTAATAATAAAATGCAAATGATGCAAAAAGCATCTATTTGTAAAAATTTATTATTATAATTTTTTTTTTTTTAATTTTAAAATTTAGGCCTATATTAGAGTGAGATGGATAGCTGTAGTGAGGAATAAAAAAAAGCGATTGCAACTATCGTTTATTAATCACTTCAAGCCGAAGTTTCGGTCAGATTTGCGATCATCCAATTAATTTTTTAATAAACTAAATTAATTTCTTTTTTTTTTAATGTGGAGTAGTACTAATATAAATATTCAATAAGTATTCTTGGAAGATTATTGAGTTTAGATGTAGGTGAATCAAGAATAAAACAATTTGTTTTTTATGTAGGATTTATATAATTTCTGTTCTTAGACCTGATGATAAGGAGTAAAACCTCGAAACTGTAGTTGCAGGCCAATAAATCCTACATAAAAAACAAATTGTTTTATTCTTGATTCACCTACATCAGAACTAAACTCAATTTTAATTTAATTTATAAAATCTTTATTCAAATTAAAAATTACAATTTAGTACATGAGTGTTCGGCTCCCCGGCATCGAGCTCATGCTCCCAATCCGATGACTCCTTTTTTCTTGGTCCTTGAGAAATTCATTTTTATCATGCCTTATTTTCATTTGAGGAAAAAAAACCACCTAAAAACCTCCGACCGTTTAGCAGATGAAGAAAGAACAAACAGAGAAAGGGAAGGAAAAAAAAGAATTGTATAAAACAAGAGAACGGCACTCGCTAAGGGGCTATCCTTGCTCTCAGATTGGCTATATGCACATTTTCATTTGATGAACATTTGAGATAAAATTTCTTCACTGAGCTCTCCAAGAATTCCCTCAGCCAGCTCATATCCAGCCCGACCCTAATTATATCGTTGTTAATCCCAGGGGGTGGGTTGGCTATTAACCTCAATGTCTTATTTTCCACCCTTTCCAGGAGAGCCAGGTTGCTTTTTGCGGCCCGTCCCCACCAGACCGGAACCCCATAAGAAAGCCGAGGACGAACCATGGCCTTATATACATTTAATTTATCTTCCAGGGGCAACTGGCTTCTGGGATTGATTAAGGGCCATAGGAGTCTGGAAGCTGTCTTCGCGCTAGCGGCCGCTTTCCTAAGATGTCCTCCAAAATTGAGTCTTCTATCGAGATTTACACCTAGGTATCTGACGGACGAGGACCATTCCAGATGCCCGGACCCGAATTTGATCGGCCTCCTAGTGTGCCTCATTCTAGAGCTTAGCATAATGGCTTCCGTTTTCTCCTTGTTAAGGGAAAGCCGCCATTTAGCATAATATTCGCTGATATCTTCAAGTTCCCTCTCCAACCTCTTTGATACGCATCTAAAGTCTCTGTGCGAGTACACTAACGCCGTGTCATCCGCAAACTGGGCCAATTCGGCAAACCTAGGTTTCTGAATATCTGCAGTATAGAGCGTATAAAGTAACGGTGAAATCAGGGCCCCTTGAGGTACACCCGCTCTCACCGGTCTCCAAGTCGATTTTTCATTGGCCACACGCACTCTGAACTGACGATTACTCAGAAAGTCTTTTATGATCTCGCACAGCTGGGTTGGCAGTCCGTATTGTTGGAGCTTTGAAATCAGGCCTTGATGCCACACGCTGTCAAATGCCTTGGCAACATCTAAAAGAACAAGGGCCACAGGCCATCGCCCCTTATCTCTAGTATAATTAACCACGCGCGCAACTTGATGCATGGCCGAATGACTCTTTCTGAACCCAAATTGCCACGACGGAAGGAGACTCCTCCTATTCACTTCAAGTTCAAGCCAGTTTAAAATAAACCTCTCAGCTAATTTGCCTAAAATCGGAAGTAAAGAGATAGGTCTGTAATTAACCGCTAGCTGCGGGTCTTTTCCAGGTTTAAACACAGGAATGATCTCTGCTTTCTTCCAGGGAATAGGGAAATACCGGAGGCCCAACATTGATTCAAATATTCTACATAAGTAGATAATTGCCTTGCCAGGTAAGTTGTGAACGAAAATAGGTAAAATACCGTCAAATCCAGGAGCCTTCTTTTTTTTAACCATTTTAATTGCAAATTTAACGTCTTTTGGTTTGATCGATTTCAACACAACCGATTCTAGTTCAGTCCGGGGGATCTCCTCGAGGTTTCTTGCAAAAACTTCATCACTAGGGATGGGCATCTTATTGGTGAATTGACCTTCGTAATTTGCAGCAAGCAATTCAGCTTGTACGCATGGGGAATAGGAGAGACCACATGACGACTTCAATGGACCAATAACAGATTTTTGTCCTTTGATTCTTTTTAAAAACCTCCATACTGAGCCGTCTCTCGCTGAGAGATTTTTTATTTTAGAAATCCAGACTTTTTGCCTCCATTTGGCAACTGCTACTCTAACAATACCGTTCCATTGATTATACAGTTTTTTGGCCGACGGAGACCTATTTCTATTCCATCTCTTTCGGACCTGATTCTTTTTTAGAATAAGTTGCTTAAGTTCATTTGGTATTTGATCACCACTAAAAAGCACAGTTCTTCGCGGAACGGAAGCATTAGCCGCATCACCAATTAGCTGTGTTAATTCTTCGACATGCTTATCTAATTGAACGTGGTTAACAATACTATCCGGAATCGTCATTCGGTCGCAAATAATTTCTCTAAACTTTCTCCAATCTGCCTTACCAAGATCCCACTGAGTCTGAGGCCTGGTATTACATGATAAATCCAGTTTCAGGATGACTGGGTTATGGTCGCTACTCAACGCATGCAAACTATTAGCTTCAAGGGACAAATTAGGAAAACCTTTAATAAGGCTTAGGTCAAGGGTACTTGGCGACGCTCTACTAGAGTTTGGGAAGTGAGTAGGCTCGCGTGGAAAGACTATTCGAATATTATGATTTGTGCAGTAGTTGAAGAGTGTGCGTCCATTTTTGTTCGAGGAACGGCAATTCCAAAAAGAGTGTCTTGAATTTAGATCCCCCATCACTACAACTCTGGTGCCCAATTTAAATAGGTCTTCTACTTCGTTGTTCTGTAAAAACCGCAATCTGCTAGGCGAATTATAGGCAGCAGCAAAAACTATTTTCCCTCCTACTGAGTTGATTTGGGCCGCGACTACTTCCATATTTATAGGAGCCTTTACAAGAGAAACCCGTTCCGGTAAGAGTTCCTTTTTGATTGCTAAAAGAACACCCCTTTGCGGGGGGCTTCCATCAGCCCGAAATACTTCGAAACCTGGTAAGTAAGGCTTTACCTTTGGATTTAGCCGGGTCTCAGTAATGGATAAGACGTGAACATTATGTTCCCTTGCAAACTGTATAAGCTCCGCAATTTTATACCGCAAACCGTTGCAGTTCCAGTTTGCTACGTTCAGATTAGAGATTCTAACCATTACGATAACAGTGAAAACCCCTCCCCCAGGAGTGTGGATACTTTTTTGTCTCCGTCTTCGGTTCGAGATAACAACTTTAATAGACAAACAAGTTTCTCTAAAAGTTCTTTAATTAAAGGGTTGTTTAGGAGAGAAATTAAATCTTGTAACGTACTACTGGAGACGGGACTAATTTCACCTGAAGCCTGCACGCTTTTACGGGACGTCACGTGAGAATAAAGTAGGGACTTCTTGTTTGAACCCCCATGCGGAGTACCATTAGGCTGCTCCCTAGGCCCTCCAGAGGGAGAAAGCACCGGAAAGCAAGAGGCCGAGTTCATATCAGGAGGAGGAGCTCCATTCCTTGGTACTCTGCTATTTTTCCTATCTAATGCTTTTTGCTTTATTTGACAATTGGGATCACTAGCTTCGTGTTCCTGATTACAGTTTGCGCATTTTAGCTTCTTTGAAGAGCATTCCTGCACACTATGGGGACCTGCGCATCTTCTGCATTTCATTTCGACATTACAGTTAATGCTAATGTGATTGAACCCTTGACAGCGATAACACCGCACCGAACGGTTAATCCCATGGTATTTCTCCCAAGAGACTTTGGTGAAACAAATAACTTTTAAGTTATATACGTTTTTTAGGTCCAAACTAGAATCAAAAATTATTAAAAACACTGGAATTTTTACATTTGTGCCTTTCTTGTTAAATTGGATAACATCCAAAGGCAAATACCCCAGGTCACTTAGCTCCTTTTTTATTTCAGCGGCAGTTACTGTGGGATGAAGTCCTTTTAATATAACCTTATTAGGAATCTCATTTTTTAATCCGTAGGTATAAAATTGCACAGATAGACTTTTTAAATTATTTACAATAGCTTTGAAGTCATTGGGATTTTTGGCCCTTATATAAGTCTTACAGAAATTCGGGCTTGAAACACATTTTATTTCAAAGTCTTCGGTTATTAAATTTCTAAGTTTTTTGAAAAATAAATGAGAATTTTTTATTTCCTCAGTTATTACAATAGGGGGTGGCTTGCGAATCCTTGGACCAGACTCGGCTTGAGGATTTTCCTTATTAACCTGACCATCTGCTACATTACTTTCTGACAGAGCATTAAACTTGTTCGAGACCTCTACACTATACATAGAGGCTGCCTCACTTATTTCGTCATCTGTAATACAGGATAAACTTAAATCAAGGGTTTTTCGTCGCTTACTTGTTGATACAGGCGACGGCAATGGCGAGCTGTTTGGTAACACACTCCTCACAGGAGATGACTTCTGGGCCTTCGTGTTTGAATTTTTTGTAGACTGGCTTGTGCCAATTGACTGGCCTGATGGAACCTTTTTTTGTTGAGAAGAATCCTGGGTTGAATAGGGTACTTCACGTTCTTGTTTTGATTTCCTGCGCGATCTCGACGGACCCGCTTTACCCATTTCATTCGTTAAGTTTCGGAAAATTTTTTTATAATTAAGTAAAAAAGGTTAATAGAATGATATTAAACAGAGCTTTGTAGCAAAAAAACTATAATTAATTAAGAAAAAAGGTAAAAATTTGAAGCGAATCAGATAAACAAATTTGTAAACAAGGTCGCTAAGCAAAGA
>JAKCPI010012164.1:0-20947 GCA_023213315.1 Euborellia annulipes | reverse complement strand
TTTTTCATATTCGGATATATGAAGAAATTCATATCCCGGTTTATGAAAAAATTCATTTTCGGGTGTATGAATAAATTCATTTTTGGTATATGAAATTTAAATTACGGGTTTATGAAAAATAATATACTTTTTGTGAAAAATGAAAGTAGGAGAACTTTTAATTATAGACCACATATTTGTATTAAATATTTATTAAAAATATATAAATACTGTACAAATATATATATTTTTAATAAATATTATAATATAATATTATAATATAAATACTGTACAAATATATATATTTTTAATAAATATTTAATACAAATATGTGGTCTATAATTAAAAGTTCTCCTAATAATAATATTTCAAACCACAAAAGCTTTAATAAACAAAAATTAAAGTCCTTACGAGTTTATAGTTTTGAGGGAAAGTGAGTGGTCTAGGTGAAATAATAGTTTTTTTTATTTATTTTATTTTTTATTTATTAAAAAAAATTATATTATATTATATTAAAATATACAATTTTACTAAATAATAAAACAAATTAAAGTATTAAAATTATAAATTTGTATCAAAAAATAAATTTTTATACATTTCCAAGTAAATTTAACACAAAAAAATCATTTTAATTATTTAATACAAAAAATATGTCGATTTTCATCTTCTTTGAGAAGAAATAAAGAGTTACATTTTCATTGCAGTTTGAGTTTATTCCCTGGTTGGAGTATTAACTAACCTCACCTGAAAAATGACAAACAATAATTGACTTAAAATTGAGAAAAAAAAAATTTCAATGAAAAAATTCAAATTCAATACTTACGATTTTGTTAGTAAAATGTTCCTATTTCAATATTTTGATTAAATATTTATATTTCATTTTAAATAATAATACACGTTCAATTATCTATGCGTTAAATCAGCTACTTCAAAAACAGAATTTGCTGGCAACCTAACCAATTTCTTGTATATTTTAAAATTAATTATTTTGGTGAAATTGTTAATTTTAATTTTAATTTTTATAGCTATTTAGTTGAATTACTTAAAAAAATTATTTAATTAGTATGATTTTAATATACTTCATAAATATTTAAATAGTTTAGAGCGCGAATTTCAAACCAGAATTTAATAAATTTAGATTTGTGAAATAAATTTTAAAAGAATAATTTCAAGTTTCCTTAAAATAATTATAAAATAATATTAATAAAAATTCCTTGAGGTAGTCGAGTTATTTGAGAACGTTTAGACCAGTGATTCTCAACTTGTCGCGGTGCACTTTTAACGATTTCAAAATTTGGCGGCACACAAAGAAAAAGATAAGTTTAAAAGTTGGTAATTTGTTCATAAGCTTTTATGTTAATTTTATTTCATATTCTGGGTATATTAAAATTAAACTACGAAAGTATATGAAAAAAGAAGAAAAATTCATATTTTTACTTTCTCTTACCCTATATATGAAATATATAGAGAGAGAAAGTATTGCGATCATGTCAAAAATTCGATGTCGAGATTTTGATGGATATACATGTTTTGAGGTCCCCTGAGTCCAAAAAAGTGGGTCCCGCAAATTGGTCTGTGTGTGTGTGTGTGTGTCTGTGTGTCTGTGTGTGTGTAACGATTTTTTTAGCATGAAGGAGTTGAGCTACCGGATTGAAATTTTATATTTAACTTAGGTACCTTTGAAGAATCTCAAAATAAGCTTTTGAACAAAATCGGCCAAAAAGTACTAGTACTTTACTGATGTACTTTTTCAGTTTTTTTCGATTTTCTCAAAATTCCCTCCAAGGATTTTTTTTAAAATTCATAAATCAATTATTTTTTAGATGCTCTTTAAAATGTATATTCTCATTTTGCCGTTGAAATCTTCTGAAGACCACTTTACTCTTGTTCTTCATAGGAAAGATAGAAATGGTTGCCATGGTAACGGAATTTAAATCTTTTTCTTTTTATTAGATTAAAAATCAATTATTATTTAAATTCCCATTTTTTTTTAATTTATTTGTGTCTTTAATTGTTTCAAAGAAAACATATATGTCTCTCTCTCACTTGCAAACATTATCGTCTCTCTCTACTCTTTTTAAATTCCCTTTCCACCTTATCTTCGCATAGGCCTAATGTTAATTTCCTATAGGGATTTGTATGTTAATTTCGATTCAAAAGGGGGTCCCCTTTAGAACTTTTTAGGCATTTAAGGGGCGCGTCTCGGAGTGCTAACTTTGGGACTTTCCAGCGGCCACAATTTTGAAGCTATCGACCTCAAATTTTTTTTTAAATTAAAGCTATTTAAAATATCTACAAGTTGTAGAAGCCCTTTTTTTGATTTTCGAAAAAAAAATTTTTTTTTTAGATTAATCGCATTAAATAAAAGATATTTTAAAAAAAGGAGCTCTACATCTTATAGATAATTAAATTAGTAATCATTGTGTTAAAAAATAATTAATTTTTTGCCTTTAATTAATTAGCTGGAAAGTCTAGAATGAAATTGGACTAAAAAAGCTTTTTGAAGCAACTCTAGTTCAAGGTTTCTCCGCTTGAGAGCGTTGCAAACGTTACTCATGAAATTCACTTCTCCCAATATTCATCTTTGCTCTCTATGACAGGTTCCTTGTTAAAATACCATTTACATTACAAAAAAATAATTATAATAAAATAACAATAAATATTATATTAATTATACCTGGCAAAACATATCCTTACTTGTTCGTTTGGATTTCTTTGATTTATAGAGAAAAATACTATTTTTTCATAATCCACGCGCGCTCTTTGAAATATACATACAATTAATAAAAAAAAAATTTATATGAGGGGGGCAAGGGAGTTTTTTTTTTTTTACAAAAAAATTTTTTTATTTTTTTTTTTTTTTTTTTTAAAATTTTTGGTAAAAATATGTTAAAGACGTTTTTTGGGGAAAAAATGTTTTTTTTTTTTTTTGTTTTGTTATTTTTTAATATTAACATTTAGATATTATTTACATTTTTAAATATTAAAAAAAATGATATTCCAGCAAAATTAAATTAAGTAATTTTCTCTGAAAAATATACAAAAATAGTAATATTGTATTCAGATAATATATTACAAGCAACGGCGGATTCAACAAGAAGGGTAAATAAAAAAAAATCATTAGGCCTTTTAATGAAATAAGCACTTTTGTCAAAAAACAAAAAAAAAAATTGAAATAAAACACATTAGGAAATAGAGCGGGCGCTGGAGGGGGGGGGGGGAAGGGAGTTGAGTAAGCAAAATGTGAGGACCGAATTCTGGGGTCAATGGATTTGGGCTAAGAATAGCTCCCAGAATAAGGATCCGGATCTTGCCAGGCCAATTTCGATTCGATTCGAAAAACGTTTATTTGACAATTATTACAATGTACAATAAAAAAACAATATTACAAGCCTTATAAATTAAATACAATGAACTATCTTACAGCTAGGGGGGATAGCACAGATAAACTGTCCCACGTATTACAATTATAAGTGTGTGAGCGGTTCAGCGCTAATCGCTTTGACCGCCATTAAGTGCATGGAGGGTGTTTTGTGGGACGCTGTAAGAGATTGGCGTCTCTAAAAAAAAAAGGTAAAATATATTTCCGGACGGGAAAAAATTTTGGTTCCGCGAAAAGAAAAAATGTTCCGCCTCCAACTGCCTCGGTACGCCTCTGCGGTTTTTACCGACTTTCGAGAAAAACCGGTTTTTTTTTTCATTATCGAGGTCGGTAATGAAAATCCATTACCGTCCAGCCCTACTTTTGAGGCGTCGAAGGCTGTGTCGTCGGCGTACTGGGCCAGGCATACGCCTTCCTTGGTGAGGATGTCCGTGACGAAGCAGTTGAAGAGGTGCGGCGCGATTTTTGAGCTCTGGGGAACTTTAACGCGGATGGACCTGGGGGTGGATCTTGAAGAGCCTATGCACACTTGGAAGTTCCTGTCCTCCAGGTCGTCGGCGATCACTTTAAACAGGCGGCGGTTGAATCCGAGGTCTGCTAGCTTGTAGCAGAGTCCGGAGTGCCAGACCTGGTCAAAGGCTTTACCGGGCCAATTTTTTTTTACCCCCACTTAAATAAAATCATCGGACTGCCTGAGATCCGGACCCTTGATATAGAAGGTCTGTACCCTACCAACTATACCACGGCCGAAATACAATATATAAAATATTTTGGAAAATGAATTTCTTGCTCTTTTAATTTTTTTTAATTTAAAAAAGTTAGTTCACTTGAGTCGGAGCAAGTGCACAGTACTTGATAACGGCTGCAGAATAAGCAGTCAAAACGTTGAAAAGTATTTATAATTTTAATAAATATTTAATGCAAAAATGTGGTCTATGATTAAATATTCCCCTAATAATAAAAAATTTTATTTTAAAAAATGGTACATTTTTAAAAATAAATTAAATAAAAGAAGACATTGCCTCCCCCTTGTCCCCTTCTGAAGGATGCCAGAGAAGTCAATGTACCCTTGCCCCCCACCTAGTGCCGGCGTCTATGAACTTAGGAGAACAAAATAATAATAAATAAGGCGTACTATACAATAGAACAGCGGTTCCCAACCCGTGAGCCGCGGCCCACTTGTGAACCGCGGGCTTATTAGAACTGGACCGCGGATGTCTATGGAAAAATAAAAATTTTATAAGCCAATATATAGGTTTACATATACACTGGGCTTAAATAAAAATGCCTGGACCCCCAATTTGTATAATAATCAATAACGGATATCGTCTAAAAGTCTTAAATGGCCTAAGTTGCCGAAAAGACTGTGTGAATGAGTGTGTGAGTGTGAATGTGAATGTGAAAAAGTGTGAATGTTGAAAAAAAAAAAAAAAATATATATATATATATATATATAAACTGGGCCTCAGCGGTTTTTTTATGGAAAAATTCCCTCCCCCAAATTGAGTTACGTAATACTTGTACGCTCCCTGGTCTAAAATGAAGGTTTTAAATTTTTTATTTATTATTTTATTACTTTATATTATATAGAGATTATTTATTTAAAATTTTTTATTTAAATTATATTTTGCAAAAATTTTTTATTTAAATTATATTTTGGAAAATTTTTTTTTTTTTTTTAATATTTTGGAAGCAGAGGCGTCTATAAGGAGGAGGCCGAGTAGGTCCCCCCCCTCCGAAGGGCCTAAGACAGACGTTCCGGCCAGGGGCGTATATAGAAATCTTTTTCGGGGGGGGGGGGGGGGGGAGGGGGGCTGAACTCAAAAAATTTTTCTGCGGAAAATTTTTTTTAAAGAAACTCTTTGCCGACCTGCAGAAAATTTTTTTTCGGGACCAAAATTTTTTGGCTTACGGCAAACAATAGTTTAATTTTTTTTTTTATTTAAGCGTCGTTTTTTCAGGGACCTTTGGCTAACAATTGCCCCCTGGGACGGGCGAATTTCTTATGTCGTGTAATTCCCTCAGTTTTTAATATATAATATATATAAAGTTAATGTTTTATATTATATGTATATTTTGAAAAGCGCGCGTGGTTAATATTATTTTTCTCTAATTCAAGAAGCCTGGCTCAGGCTGGCTCAGTTAGCTAGCGAGTTTTATTGTTTGCATAGGTGCCAGATCAACCATTATACACCGTTGCCATTCTACTAGAAAAGGACAGAGATACTTGCTAAAAGCCAAAGATATATAAACAGAACTAACGCCATCTGATGCCTCCCAGAGTAACCAGACTCACTCATTTGAATTAATCGCTTATAACGACTTTCCGAGACGCGCCCCTTAAAATTTTTTTTTTCCAATTCTTATGAAATTTTGTATTTATTTACGATTCTATATTGTGTATAAAATGTCCAAATATGAGATTAAAATTTTGAAAAATAACCATAGTTTATTTGAAGCAGTCAACATTTAAAATGCAAGTTTGAAACTAAGGTGCTATCGGAAACTAAATATATCTCGACACAAAAAATCTGGTGTGACCAGCACGGTGCACAACTTTCTCTTACCGAAGGGTAAGAGAAAGTTGTGTGCTGTGCGCCAGTCACACCAGATTTTTTTTAAAGCGATACTTATTCATATACTTGTATATTAATTTTAGCTCATATCCTGGGTCTATTAAAATTAAACCACCAAAGTTTATGAGATATGAATGAAAATTCATATTTTTTTTTACAGTGTAACATTCATTATATTGAATTGAAATATTTATTAAAACTTGTTTTTTTTTATTCACTTAATTAAAAAGTAAAAATAACTTTAAAAGTATGAATTATAATTGATATTTTTAAATTAGAATATAATTAATGAGACAAGGAAAACTAGATCTTTTTTATTCGAAGCAAATAAAAAAAAAAAAAATAAAAAAAAAAAAACTTTTTGAATGCTCATATAAACATTTGAAACGACATTAATAGAAACGACTGCAATAATAAACTATATAAATTAGTAAAAATCGAATTTATATAAATTAGAATAGGGTCAATAAACTCCTTATATTTCATTACATTTCGGTACAAATTTTATTTTTATCCTGGGGTCGTAATGTTGTCATTTAGCAAAATTGATATATTTTACTTTTTTTTTAAGACTAGCCGCGTCGCCCCCCTGGACCCCCCCTCAGCTGGCTCGGGAAAACAATGAATAACAAAATACCAAATTTGAGAAAAGATACCCGACACATATTTGTAGATCAAAAAGAGAACGTCTGGGCACCCTATATTTATGTACTTGATCAAGAGCGGGTCCAGAGGAGTTTCTCGGGGGAGGGGGAGGGCGGGAGTAATCTGGTGTAGTAGGTCGCACAGCACACGATTTTATTCGATTCGGTAATTTAAAGGTGCATTCTGTTCTTGTTTACCAGAATATATTTACAAATCAAATTTTTAAGTATTAATTTTTAAAATTTTATATTAAAAATAAAGTTTTAATACCAAAAAATTTTTTTCTCAAATCTCGGGCGGCGGGGGGAGGTAATTGCCCCCCCCCCCGAGATGATAAGAGCTTTGACTCTGATAGAAGGGGGTAATTGCCCCCTTTCCCCCCTTCTATCCGAGTCAAAGCTCTTATCATGTTTTTCACAAATCGCTACCACTAGTTATATAGAGTAGGCCTAATTTATAAATTTCAAATGTACAGTAGAACCTCGATAAGTTAAACCTCGCTAAGTTCAAAACCTCCGTAACTTAAGCAAATATTTTGAGCATAGCCCTCGATAACTTAAAATAATATTTTGGTGACTTCTATACCTTAACTATAACTTAAAGTATTTCTTTACATATCATCGAAAAAATAGTTGATGCAGAAAATCAAAAATACATGAAGCAGAATAAAATTACTGATTTTTTTGTAAATAAATAAATCTATTAATTTAATTTATTTTTAATTAAACTATTCTAAATAAACAAATAGATCAAACGAAATTCCTTTTTTACTTACGTGCCCAAAGTCAATAAACCTCGGTACGTTAAAAATTATATTCAATAACCTCTCTAACTTCAACTCTCGATAAGTAAAAAAACTCGATAACTCAAATTTCTAGCCGTTTCCCTTGAACTTTAACTTATCGAGGTTCTACTGTATATTTTAAAAGGAAAAGTAGCCTAAAGGAAAAATAATTCATTCATTTAAATAATAGTCTTGAGATTATTCACTTTATTTTAGAAATAAATATTACATATATGTAGCTATGAGAAAGTGAAAAATGACAGATTGGGAAATGTCAAATTCAAATGTTTTGACGTGACGTCTTTTCATTAAATAAATTATTTTGAGTGGTTTTACTTACTTTTTTCAGTATATAAATTATCATGAAACTATTAATATTAGCTTCTGTTTCTATGGGTTTATTTTTGAATAAAATTATTATATAATTATTTAAAAAACAAAAATCATTTTTTTGTCATGTATTCAATGGGGCGATTTGGATGAAAGATGGCCGACAATTCTAACGGTCACTCTTATGGCCAGACTCTGATATATAGGGACTCTACCAGGGGTGTAGTGGAGCGGGAACGCGTGGGAACGGCGTTCCCACACTGGTTTCACTCATTTAAAAATAAATATGAGTTTTGACTTAAAGGCAACGAAACATTCTGTTGAATTTTGTTTGAATCAAATAAAGCATAGAAACTATTTGATAAAATGGTGGAAGCAGTCCAAATTAATATAATTAAATAAAAGCAACTTTTTTATTGAAAATTGAAAATTTATTGATTTTTAATAATTATACCAGAAAAAACGACATACTACTTGTCACTTTTTGTCCAAGAAAGAAAACACAAGTTGCTTTTATTTAATCATAGAAACTATCTTTGGATGAAAAATACATTATTAAATAAGTGATTCAATGTAGTGAAAAATTAAATAGAATAAGATAAAGCTAGAGTCTCACGAATTTGTGATTTATCGGGAAAAATGATCTGATGACCATTATGAAGGTAACTTAAGATCACTCGAAATAATCATCTTAATATAAAATAATTTCTCAGGGAAGTACCAGTGGATTCTTTTTTTTAAATTAAGGTAATTATTTAAGATATGAGTAGTTAATAGTCTAGAATTGCACCATTTTACTATTAATTTTTCTAAAATTTTCCGGGGAAGGGCCTCCGGAAGCACCTCCTCCCCCCTACTCCATTGGCAAGTCATGTATTTACCGTTCTCACACTGAAAATTTTGCCACTACACCACTGGACTCTACTCCATAGGAATACATAGGTTGGGTTCGCCACCGGACTCTTTCCTTAATAAAGACATTTTTGGCAATATAAGGCTTTATTTAAGTAATAATAATACAAAACAAAATAATAATATTGAGATAACTTATATTTTTTTATTAAAAATTGCAGGAAATATATGTTAAGTCAAAACAAATAGATTCCCAATTTTTTTTAAATTAATAAAATATTGTTTTTTAAATAGTGAATCAAGAAATATTTTTACTTAAAATTTAGTAAAAATATTTCTTGATATAACTATAATTAGTTTTATTAAGTTTATATAAAAATAAATTGCTGGGAAAGAATATTCATCATTCAAGTAAAAATTATTGTTTACAATGACGACATACTCATATACCAAATAACAGAGATGGAAGATTTTGTCCCTCCAGTCAAGCTTCAGTATGCGACCTCCCCCCCCCTCCATCAACCAGGGCTCGGCAAGAACCCCAGTCAGCAAAAACAAGCCAGGCCCCGGTATGATCGTACCCCAATACCCAAGCCGCCACCCTGATCTCAGTTATCAAATAAACATCATCACTCTTATAAATTAATTTTTTAGTTCTATTGCAATGTCTTACTAAATTTAATTTTAAAAATGTTTAAACTAGTGCCTACGGTGAATTATTTAGATCATATTAATTTTAATATTAGATGATTTTATTACTTTCTCTTACCTATGTATATATGTAATATATATATAGAGAGAAAGTATTGGATTCATGTCAAAAATTCGATGTCGAGATTTTGATGGATCTTCACGTTTTGAGGTCCCCTGAATCCAAAAAAGTGGTTTTCGCGACATGGTCTGTCTGTGTGTGGGTGGGTGGGTGGGTGTGTGTGTGTTCAATTTTAAGCATGAAGGAATTGAGCTACGAGGTTGAAATTCTATATTTAACTTAAACACCCCCGGGACCGGAAAAATAAGCTTTTAATCAAAATCGGCCAAAGATTACTAGTACTTTACTGATGTACTTTTTCAGTTTTTTTCTATTTTCTCAAAATTTGCTCCAACGATTTTTTTTTAAATTCAAAAATCAATTATTTTTTAGAAGCTCTTTAAAATGTATATTCTCATTTTGCGATTGAAATCTTCTGAAGACCACTTTACTCTTGTATTTCATAGGGAAGATAGGAGAAATAGTTGCCATGGTAACAAAATATAAATATTTTCCCATACTTATAAATTTTACATCTGAATTCAAATGTTCCGTACTGTCGGGAACTAAATATATGTCGACACAAAAAAATCTGGTGTGACAAGCACAGTACACAACTTTCGATTACCGAAGGTAAGAGAAAGTTGTGTGCTGTGCGCCAGTCACACCAGATTTTTTTCTTTGAATATTTTTTGATCTGATGTTTAGTTTTTACAAAAATGTATTTAATTTTGTTATAATAAATAAATACTGAAATTAAAACATTATTTTAACCATAATTTTTTTTTTTTAATTTGAGCGATTCTAATCAAGATCTTTCTCTTTGTTACAGTATGTAACTTCGTGGTTCATGATCGCTGTCTCAAGACTGTTGTATCGCCCTGCTCCAGCATCGCCGCCAGCCTCATCAAGGCGAGTTTATTTTTTTTATTAATACTTTTTATTCATAATTACTTAAGTACTAATCATTTATGAATATTTCAGAATCCCGTCGCTCATTGTTGGTCAGAACATACGCATCACAAGCGCAAATTCTGTAACGTATGTCGCAAACGATTGGAAGACAGCCTTTCGGCCCACTGCGAGAGTGAGTATTATATTGATTTATATATGGAAGAATAAAATCTGGAATTTTATATCCCTTAATTAATTTTAAGAGTTAATTTTAAAATAATTTTAAACCCCAATTTTTTAATGCCTTTTTTGTGTTTTATGTATAATTCTCAAAGAATTTGAAAAAAGAAGAGCTTAAAAAATATTAGGGTCAGAATAAATATTTTGTTTGAATTGACAAATTTTTATTTCAATTATTTGATTTGTAAATTTTGACATATATTACAAAAGTTATATGCGGGCAGTAAGTTAATACATCCCGAGTTGGAGTAGCGCTGCTTGAGATCCACAAACACTCAATCGTTTCTTTCTTACAAAGTGAAATTTAAACTTTATATTTTCATTATTTGCCCTACGAATACCGAGACACGCACCTCAAACACTGACCATTTATCCATCTTTTAATTTTTCTTCTCCATGTTTATTTTTATCTATTTTCATTTCCACCTGCATTAATTAATTTGTATTGTTCAATCGTAACAAAAAATTAAATAACAGTTTCTATTGACCGGGTCAAGCCTGCATTTTTGGCAAGTGATACAGAAATGTATTCTAGTACTCCTGAAAAGAAGAGTGTTGTAACCAAATCGGGACGCTTTGTTAAAACTCCTTTAAGGTTTCAACTACGTTGTCATTTGGGGGGGGAGTTTGTAGTGTTTGACTCTTTATAATTAATTTTTTGCCTTGTTTTTATATGACACTTGATTTTTATATTTGTATTTTTTAAATGCTTTTATTTAACTTACTCTTTCAAGGTCACCAACTTTGAGTCTTTGTTTAGGACACTTCCCGATGAGCTAGAGGTGTGAAATTTAATACTTATGGGTCATTTTTGATGTCGCCACTATATGGTTGTTTTGATCAAAATAGACCAAACTAATTTGGTACTTTATTTGAAACCCTTCGCGAATTAATGTAATTTCAAGACTTCCCGATGAGCTAGAGGCGTGAAAATTGATATTTAAGGATCATTTTTTATGATAATGAATAATTTTTCAATTGAACCAAATCAAAATAGGCCAAACTAATGTTCTTTATTTAAAGCTCTAAGCTAATTAGACAATTTTAGAAAATTTCCAGATGTTATTTAAAAGCCTCTAATTTTGAAAGTTAATATAAAAAATTAGGTGTTGGCTGTGTCTTCTACACAGCCGGTGGCTTTTTAACGTGACAACGTCTTTTTGCTTGAATTCAAAAAATTTTTATTTCTCTTACCTATATTGAAATATAAAGAGAGAAAGTATTGTTTTTATTTTTTTTTTTTTACTAGTAGTTTGTTTTCATAAATAAACATGTTCAAACATTTTCATTGAAACAATATATGACAGGTGTGGCTTTTTTTTATCCATTAAGAGCGACTTATGCTTAAAAAGTGAGGTTTTTCGAGAAAAAAACTAATTTTAGCCATAATTACTCGGGATTTTTTTATTTATTCTATTAGAGGATTTTTTTCTGCACCAAATGACATCTCATTTAGTCTGATCTGATTAGCCGTTCGGAATCTACAGGGGTTTAAAATTTCGAAAAACGAAATCCCGCCGAGTGCTCTCATGCGGTAAAATGACCTCATATCAAAAGAAAGAAAAAAACACCCCGGGGTATTGAACCACTCTTTCTAAAACTATATTTAGATTTAATATAGCTTTTATGGTCAAGTCGCTATGCGTTGCACAAGTAGGACTATTTTTCGATATTTTTTTGCCTAAAAAATGAGGTTTTTCGAGAAAAAAACCAATTTTGGAGTTAATTACTCTGGATTTTTTTATTTATTCTATTAGAGGATTTTTTTCTGCACTAAATGACATCTCATTTAGTCAGATCTGATTAGCCGTTCGGAATCTACAGGGGTTTAAATTTTCATATTAGAATTTACCGCAGCGCGGTAAAATAAAATGATAGGAAAAAAATAAATGGTGAAATCTTTAGCTGAAAACTCATTCTTTCTAACCGTATATTCCCCATAATTATACCTCTTAAGACAGAGGAGTTATTCAAGCTGATCAACTTTTTCGTGCATGCCCCTCTAACATGATTTGTAAGACGTTGTCACGTCAAAAATCACACGAAAAAAGACTAAAAATAAAATAAAAAAAGATTTTTAAAAAAATGCTTTTATTTAAATTGAACTAAAAAGAGAGAAATAATTTAATTGTTCTTAAAAAAATTTTTAAAGTGAAACTTTATTTTGATCGCCACAAATTTTTTCGTTTCTCTATCAGCATGTCGCGTTACAAGCCGTGACGTCAAAGGCCGTGACGCTACAAGTTATGACGTCTCAAGCCGTGACGACAAAAATAGGAAAGTTGAAATTTAATATGATGAATTATAAAAAATAATTGTGAGATTTAATTATTGAATTTTTAAATTGATAAAATATAATTTTTAAAAAAATTTATCAATAAAATGATTCAAATACTAAATAAATATTGTTCTCAATTTTTAACATGCCTCTATTGATTTCCCATTATCATTCCCATTTTCCAATTATTAAGTTAAGATTAAAAATCTGGTGTGATGGCGCACAGCACACAACTTTCTCTTACCCTTCGGTAGGGCTGGACGGTAAACCGGTAAAAATTTTTTACCGAAAACGCGGTAACGAACCTCTAATTCGGTAAAAACCGGTTTTTTTTCGAAAGTCGGTAAAAACCTATTTTTTCGGGCGGTAAAAAATTTTGGTTCGGCGAGAAAAAAAATGTTCCGCGGCGGCAAACCAAATTATGGTTCCGCGGCGGCAAAAAAATTGGCGTCTCTAAAAAAAGGTAAAATATTTTTCCGGGCGGGGAAAAAATTTGGTTCCGTGAAAAAAAAAATGTTTCGGCAAAAATGGCGTCTCTAAAAAAAAGGTAAAATATTTTTCCGGGCGGGGAAAAATTTTGGTTTCGCGAAAAAAAAAAAAAAAAAAAAATGTTTCGGCAAAAAATTGGCGTCTCGTCTCTAAAAAAAAGGTAAAATATTTTTTCGGCCGGGGAAAAATTTTGGTTCCGCAAAAAAAAAAAAATGTTCCGCGGCGGCAAACTTTGGTTCCGCGGGCGGTAAAAAATTTTTACCGACTTTCGAGAAAAACCGGTTTTTTTTTTCATTATCGAGGTCGGTAATGAAAATCCATTACCGTCCAGCCCTACCCTTCGGTAAGAGAAAGTTGTGCACCGTGCCGGTCACACCAGATTTTTTGTGTCGAGATATATTTAGTTTCCCATAGCACCTTAGTTTCAAACTTGCATTTTAAATGTTGACTGCTTGAATTAAACTATGGTTATTTTTCAAAATTTTAATAACATATTTGGACATTTTATACATAAAATAGAATCGTAAATAAATACAAAATTTCATAAGAATTGGAAAAAAAATTTTTAAATGCGTAAAAAGTTCCAAAGGTCTCTTTTGAATCGAAATTAACATACAAATCCCTATAGGAAATTAACATTGGCCAAATGCGAAGATAAGGTGGAAAGGAATTTTAAAAAATCTGGTGTGACTGGCGCACAGCACACAACTTTCGTTGTGCACCGTGCCGGTCACACCAAATTTTTTGTGTCGAGATATATTTAGTTTCCCATAGCACCTTAGTTTCAAACTTGCATTTTAAATGTTGACTGCTTGAATTAAACTATGGTTATTTTTCAAAATTTTAATCTCATATTTGGACATTTTATACATAATATAGAATCGTAAATAAATACAAAATTTCATAAGAATTGGAAAAAAAATTTTTAAATGCGTAAAAAGTTCCAAAGGTCTCTTTTGAATCGAAATTAACATACAAATCCCTATAGGAAATTAACATTGGCCAAATGCGAAGATAAGGTGGAAAGGAATTTTAAAAAATCTGGTGTGACTGGCGCACAGCACACAACTTTCTCTTACCCTTCGGTAAGAGAAAGTTGTGCACCGTGCTGGTCACACCAGATTTTTTGTGTCGAGATATATTTAGTTTCCCATAGCACCTTAGTTTCAAACTTGCATTTTAAATGTTGACTGCTTGAATTAAACTAATGTTATTTTTCAAAATTTTAATCTCATATTTGGACATTTTATACACAATATAGAATCGTAAATAAATACAAAATTTCATAAGAATTGGAAAAAAAATGTTTAAATGCGTAAAAAGTTCCAAAGGTCCCTTTTCAATCGAAATTAACATACAAATCCCTATAGGAAATTAACATTGGCCAAATGCGAAGATAAGGTGGAAAGGAATTTTAAAAAATCTGGTGTGACTGGCGCACAGCACACAACTTTCTCTTACCCTTCGGTAAGAGAAAGTTGTGCACCGTGCTGGTCACACCAGATTTTTTGTGTCGAGATATATTTAGTTTCCCATAGCACCTTAGTTTCAAACTTGCATTTTAAATGTTGACTGCTTGAAATAAACTATGGTTATCTTTCTTTCTAAACATCTTAAACAATTGAATTTACATAAAATGATAGATAAACACATTTGCAACAATTTACTTAGCAAGAATACTGTTGCAGGACAGATATATGGTGCATTTAAGGACCATAAAGATTTTTTCACATTAAGACCTATTATAACAGGAATGAATACTCCCAATTGTAAACTTAGCAAGTTTTTAGCTAACATACTCAAGAGAATTTCTATGAGTGAATATCATGTTAGAAATTCATTTGATGCTGTTGAAAAATTGAAGCATATCGCATTAGATAACAATAAAAAAATATTTTCTTTAGATGTCATCAATTTATTTCCATCAATACCAAATGAGATCATTCTTAAAGTAATAAAAGAAAAATGGGAAGTTTTAAAGCAAGGAACTGAAATTTCATTAGAAAAACTTTTAGATTTATATAATTTGTGTCTGAAGAACAATATTTTTGAATTTAAAGGTGAATATTACATTCAAAAAGACGGATCTCCTATGGGTAATTGTTTGAGTTCTGTGTTGGGAGATATTTTAATTTCCCATTTTTATGATGAGATTATTAAAAAATATGATCCATCTTTAGTCATGTTTTATGTTGATGACAGTATAATAATCTTAGAAGAAGATAAGATTAAAAATGTATGATGAATTAAATTGTTATCATTCAAATATAAAATTTACTATAGAATTCACTAAGAATAACATTATTAGTTTTCTTGATATTTTAATTATTGTACTTAATGACGGAACTGTTAAAACCAACATATTTCAAAAATCAATGAAAAGTGACAGAATTATAAATTTTTATTCATTAAACACATTATCACAAAAAAGAAACATTATTAAAAATTATATGAATAGAATTTATATGATATGTCACTCGGAGTTTATAGAAGAAAATATTAACAAGCTGAAAAACAAATTATTTAATAATGATTATCCTCCTAAATTTGTTAATGATGTAATTTTACAATTTCAACGGGCAAGACAAAGAAAATTTTAACTTGAATACTCAACATGTTATTAAAAGAAATCAGGATGATCGTGCATTAACTTACCATGGTTCCTTACCTTATATTAATGGTGTATCATTTATGGTTAATAAGATATTCAAAATTCATAAAATAAATCTTGCATTTAGATTTGAAAAACCTATTCGTTCCTTCTTCAATAATAAATCAAGAATTGGTATTTTCGAAAAAAAACGGAGTTATTTATCGAATACAATGTGAGACATGCAAGACCTAAAAGCTACATATTTCCCCCCCGAAGAATATTTATGATAAATTTGGAACCATATATATATATACACAACTGGTTTTATTTACAAATATATCAATTCATAAAACAAGAAATATTACAAACTATTATATCAATATAATAAAATATAATTATTAATAGTTGAATGATCGAAACTTTGAAATAATAAATATTAACTCAAATTATTTGTATATATATATATATTGAATAATATTTACAAGTCATTTAATATTTACTATATTACAGACAAGATTTAATTTGAAATAAAATATTAAAAATAGAGAACAATTTAGAGAGGATCTACAATATATTATTACAGCTTTGGAGGAAATAATCAGAATTTCATTTATTATATTTGGGTAGTCTAATAAATTTAAGAGAAATAACATTCAGGATTTAGTACAAATCTTACATTACAATTAGTAGCTCTGAGAAATTCTCTTATTTCATTAAATTGATTAAAATTCCAAGTTGGCATAATTGTGTTTTGTAAAGTTTCCAATTTAGGACATGATTGTACTAACGATAACATAAAGTCTTGATTGTCTAATAATTCTTTAGTATCAACAGTAAAATCTTTTAAATTCTGCCAACATGGAATTAAATCATTGTCAATAATATCTCCAACTAATGGATTTGGATCGCACACTAAATTTAAAGATTCAATGTTTCGAAATCCTTGCAACAAGTATTTTAAATTAACTTGGTGTCTACCCTTAAAACTAAATTGTTTAATTATATCATGAAATATTATTTGATTTTCAGCGAAAACTTTATCATTATAATGTAAACGAAAATATCTTAAATTTGGACATGATTTTAGAATCTTATTTATATTTAAAATTCCACCAAATTCTAACGTTAAGGATATAATTTGGGGCCCTGAAATTTGAAGCAAGTTATATATTTCATTGGAATCAAAATAACTCAAACTGAGTTGTTTTATCTTTTTCGAATTAGCCAGATAACTTATTACACCATTTTTTGGACAATTTAATTCTAAAGATACTAGATTAGGTAAAGAATCAATTACTAAATTAATCGCTTTTAAACTTGGAAAGTTGAGACTAATTTCGACTAAATTTAACGTTTGTCGAGATGTAAATAAATCAGGTACATACATTGAAAAATTGATATATTTTAAATTAGGCAATTTAATTGAAAATGTATCAAAAATTCTTCCGGTCATCTTAGATGTCAGAATCTCTGGGTATTTAAATCTCCTAAGATTAACATGCGTCGTTAAATAATCTTCATCACCTTTGTGATAGACAAAACCTTTATCCAGCTGTGAAATTGAAATTTTCAATTCTTTCAATTCAGGACATGAATTTAAAATTAATCCAAGAATTTCGAAATCTAAATCAAAATCGATAGTTACTTGCAAATTTTGTAGAATTGAAAATTTCAATGAAAAAAATAAAATTATATTATCAATAGATAATTTCGAAAAAGATAAATTCAAATTAATTAAAGTTTTCGCCAAAGGTGTAACCAAAGTTGTAATATTAACCAAATTAGATTGCTCAACATGAATGATTAAACTCCGATTTGGTGTGACATTAGAAACTAAAAATTTTAACATTTGAGGAAAAGAATCTTTTCTAAATTTTAAGATTAATGGTATTAATTCCATCGTTATTTCTTCCTTTATTGAAAGTGGAAGACTTGTCTGGAACACGTGTTTATATTCATTAAATGCTTCTTCACATGTATAGTTGCCTGAGAGAACGTAATCAAAAATTGAATCCATTGTCACTTTCAAAGCCAAATTGCGTAAACTTGGACTCTGCCTAATTATGGATGTAGTTGTAGAAGACATGATGAGATGATCTGATGGAAATCTAAAAATAAAAAACAAATTTAATTAATACCGTATAAATATAATAGGCTATATTTTCTTAAAATTTTAAAGATAAAATTAGGCTACAAAATTTTGTAAAAATAAAAAATGTCAATAGTCAAAATAAATAAATTTAGATGTTGTTAAATTGAAAAAAAAAATCGGCTAGTAAGAAAACAAATGCAGAACGAGATGATGTTTAGTCAATCTTGTAATAGCAGCAAGTGAACCATATGGAGAGTTACAAGCCAATTGTTCAGTTACTTTACTATACTGCCACTAGGGGCGCTGATATTTGTTTGGCGGGACTACTCTAGTCAGTTGTCCGCTAACTTTGAATTATTTCAACTTTACCAGTTCAAAGAAAAAAATAAAATAAATAAAGCATTTAAAAATAAAATTAAAATCAATTTATAAAAAAAACATTGATAATTTTAATGTTATATATATATGTATATGGTGGTAAAGGAGTCTGCAGAATCTTTTTTTTTTTTTTTTGCTACTGGAAAAAATAGAACATGCCGGCCCGTCGTTTGTCTACAATTTATACGTTAATAAAATGGAAATGTTTCCTTTCTTTATTAATAATTTTCCTCTTTCATTTTAATTTTTCAAAAATAAAATTACAAAAATGTCTCTGAGAAATCGATAATGACCATAGACTAGATATATAGCTAACTAAATTTTTTTTTTGCAAATTTATTGATAATTGATTATTAAATCAGAGCTTAGTAACAAAAATGAATTATAGCATTTAAAATAAGCTCAATCACTATTTTATTAAAAGTCACCCAAGTTTTATCCAAGCATGGCATTGCTTTCTTTATATTAAATAAGATATATACATAATAGGTAGAAAAAAAAATATTTTTCGTATTAAGCTTAATTATGGTTTTATTTACAAATATATCAATTCATAAAACAAGAAATATTACAAACTATTATATCAATATAATAAAATATAATTATTAATAGTTGAATGATCGAAACTTTGAAATAATAAATATTAACTCAAATTATTTGTATATATATATATATATATATGAATAATATTTACAAGTCATTTAATATTTACTATATTACAGACAAGATTTAATTTGAAATAAAATATTAAAAATAGAGAACAATTTAGAGAGGATCTACAATATATTATTACAGCTTTGGAGGAAATAATCAGAATTTCATTTATTATATTTGGGTAGTCTAATAAATTTAAGAGAAATAACATTCAGGATTTAGTACAAATCTTACATTACAATTAGTAGCTCTGAGAAATTCTCTTATTTCATTAAATTGATTAAAATTCCAAGTTGGCATAATTGTGTTTTGTAAAGTTTCCAATTTAGGACATGATTGTACTAACGATAACATAAAGTCTTGATTGTCTAATAATTCTTTAGTATCAACAGTAAAATCTTTTAAATTCTGCCAACATGGAATTAAATCATTGTCAATAATATCTCCAACTAATGGATTTGGATCGCACACTAAATTTAAAGATTCAATGTTTCGAAATCCTTGCAACAAGTATTTTAAATTAACTTGGTGTCTACCCTTAAAACTAAATTGTTTAATTATATCATGAAATATTATTTGATTTTCAGCGAAAACTTTATCATTATAATGTAAACGAAAATATCTTAAATTTGGACATGATTTTAGAATCTTATTTATATTTAAAATTCCACCAAATTCTAACGTTAAGGATATAATTTGGGGCCCTGAAATTTGAAGCAAGTTATATATTTCATTGGAATCAAAATAACTCAAACTGAGTTGTTTTATCTTTTTCGAATTAGCCAGATAACTTATTACACCATTTTTTGGACAATTTAATTCTAAAGATACTAGATTAGGTAAAGAATCAATTACTAAATTAATCGCTTTTAAACTTGGAAAGTTGAGACTAATTTCGACTAAATTTAACGTTTGTCGAGATGTAAATAAATCAGGTACATACATTGAAAAATTGATATATTTTAAATTAGGCAATTTAATTGAAAATGTATCAAAAATTCTTCCGGTCATCTTAGATGTCAGAATCTCTGGGTATTTAAATCTCCTAAGATTAACATGCGTCGTTAAATAATCTTCATCACCTTTGTGATAGACAAAACCTTTATCCAGCTGTGAAATTGAAATTTTCAATTCTTTCAATTCAGGACATGAATTTAAAATTAATCCAAGAATTTCGAAATCTAAATCAAAATCGATAGTTACTTGCAAATTTTGTAGAATTGAAAATTTCAATGAAAAAAATAAAATTATATTATCAATAGATAATTTCGAAAAAGATAAATTCAAATTAATTAAAGTTTTCGCCAAAGGTGTAACCAAAGTTGTAATATTAACCAAATTAGATTGCTCAACATGAATGATTAAACTCCGATTTGGTGTGACATTAGAAACTAAAAATTTTAACATTTGAGGAAAAGAATCTTTTCTAAATTTTAAGATTAATGGTATTAATTCCATCGTTATTTCTTCCTTTATTGAAAGTGGAAGACTTGTCTGGAACACGTGTTTATATTCATTAAATGCTTCTTCACATGTATAGTTGCCTGAGAGAACGTAATCAAAAATTGAATCCATTGTCACTTTCAAAGCCAAATTGCGTAAACTTGGACTCTGCCTAATTATGGATGTAGTTGTAGAAGACATGATGAGATGATCTGATGGAAATCTAAAAATAAAAAACAAATTTAATTAATACCGTATAAATATAATAGGCTATATTTTCTTAAAATTTTAAAGATAAAATTAGGCTACAAAATTTTGTAAAAATAAAAAATGTCAATAGTCAAAATAAATAAATTTAGATGTTGTTAAATTGAAAAAAAAAATCGGCTAGTAAGAAAACAAATGCAGAACGAGATGATGTTTAGTCAATCTTGTAATAGCAGCAAGTGAACCATATGGAGAGTTACAAGCCAATTGTTCAGTTACTTTACTATACTGCCACTAGGGGCGCTGATATTTGTTTGGCGGGACTACTCTAGTCAGTTGTCCGCTAACTTTGAATTATTTCAACTTTACCAGTTCAAAGA